>JAWPHD010004901.1:0-175612 GCA_037043455.1 Cyrtodaria siliqua
ACATGAAAAAGAAAAAGAAATCAAACAAAATAAAACAATAAAAAAAACAAAAAACAATAACAATCACCTGAACAAATAACCTGAACAATAGCATCATCATCATCATCAGCAACATCCTGAAAAACAACAACAACTATGACCTGAACAAAGAACCTGAACAACAGAAACAGTAACAAAAACAGCAGCAACAGCAACAACAACCTGAAAAACAACAAAGACCTGAACAAAAAACCTGAACAATAGCAACAGCAACAGCAACAACAACAACAGCAGCAACCTGGAAAACAACAACAACAACAACAACTACCCGTACAAAGAACCTGAACTACAGCAACTGCAACAACAACAGCAGCAGCAGTAGCAGCAGCAAAAAACACACAACAACAACAGCATAATCATCATCATCATCAGTAGCGGCAGCAGCAACAACAACAACCTTAAAACTAACAACACCAATATCCAGAACAAAGAACCTGAACAATAGCAATGAGCAACAGCAGCAGCAACAACAACAACAACATCAGGAGTATTAACAACAGCATAATCAGTAGCAATAACAGCAGTAGCAACACAACAACCTGAAAAAGAAAAAGAAATCAAACAAAATGAAACAATAAAACAATAACAATCACCTGAACAAATAACCTGATCATCATCATCATCATCGTCATCATCATCATCATCAGTAGCAGCAGCAGCAACAACAACATCATGAAAAACAACAGCAACAATGACCTGAACAAAGAACCTGAACAACAACAGCAACAACAACAGCAGCAACAGCAACAACAACCTGAAAAACAACAAAGACCTGAACAAACCTGAACAATAGCAGCAGCAACAACAGCAGCAACCTGGAAAACAACAACAACAACAACTACCCGTACAAAGACCCTGAACAACAGCAACTGCAACAACAACAGCAGCAAAAAAACCACAACAACAGCATAATCATCATCATCATCATCAGTAGCAGCAACAACAACAACCTGAACAAATAACCTGAACAGCAGCAGCAGCAACAACAACAACATCCTGAAAAACAACAACAATGACCTGAACAAAGAACCTGAACAACAGCAACAGCAACAACAACAGCAACAGCAACAACAACAACATCCTGAAAAACAACAACAATGACCTGAACAAAGAACCTGAACAACAGCAACAGCAACAACAACAGCAGCAGCAACAACAACAACATCCTGAAAAACAACAACAATGACCTGAACAAATAACCTGAACAGCAGCAGCAGCAACAACAACAGCAACAGTAGCAGTAGCAACCTTAATACAACAACAACCTGAGAAACAACAACAATGACCTAAACAAACTTGAACAACAGAAACAGTAACAACAACAGCAGCAGCAACACAACAACCTGAAAAAGAAAAAGAAATCAAACAAAATTAAACAACAACAAAACAATAACAATCACCTGAACAAATAACCTGAACAATACATCATCATCATCATCATCATCATCAGTAGCAGCAGCAGCAACAACAACATCCTGAAAAACAACAACAATGACCTGAACAAAGAACCTGAACAATAACAGCAACAGCAACAACAACAGCAGCAACAGCAACAACAACCTGAAAAACAACAAAGACCTGAACAAAAAACCTGAACAATAGCACCAGAAACAGCAACAACAACAACAGCAGCAACCTGGAAAACAACAACAACAACTACCCGTACAAAGAACCTGAACTACAGCAACTGCAACAACAACAGCAGCAGCACCAGCAGCAGCAAAAAACACACAAGAACAACAGCATAATCATCATCATCATCAGTAGCAGCAGCAGCAGCAACAACAACATTAGAACTAACAACACCAATATCCCGAACAAAGAACCTGAACAATAGCAACAGCAACAGCAGCAGCAGCAAAACAACAACCTGAAAAAGAAAAAGAAATCAAACAAAATAAAACAACAACAAAACAATAACAAACACCTGAACAAATAACCTGAACAATACATCATCATCATCATCATCATTAGTAGCAGCAGCAGCAGCAACAACAACATCCTGAAAAACAACAACAATGACCTGAACAAAGAATCTGAACAACAGCAACAGCAACAACAACAGCAGCAACAGCAACAACAACCTGAAAAACAACAAAGACCTGAACAAACCTGAACAATAGCAGCAGCAACAGCAACAACAACAGCAGCAACCTTGAAAACAACAGCAACAACAACTACCCGTACAAAGACCCTGAACTACAGCAACTGCAACTACAACAGCAGCAGCAGCAGCACCAAAAAAAACACAACAACAGCATAATCATCATCATCATCAGTAGCAGCATCAGCAATAACAACAACCTGAACAAATAACCTGAACAGCAGCAACAGCAACAGCAGCTGCAGCAGCTGCAGCAGCAGCAACCTTAAAACAACAACAACAACAATGACCAGAACAAGTAACCTGAACAGCAGCAACAGCAAAAACAACAGCAGCAGAAGCACCAAAAACAACAACATCATAATCAACAACAGCAACCTGAAAAACAACAACAAACAGCTGAACAATGAACCTGAACAGCAGCAACAAAACAACAACATAACTACAACAATGGCGATAACAACAACAACGATGTGAACATCAACAACAATGACCTGAACAAAGAACCTGAACAACAGCAACAGCAACAACAACAGCAGCAACAGCAACAACTACCTGAAAAACAACAAAGACATGAACAAAGAACCTGAACAATAGCAACAGCAGCAGCAACAAAACAACAACAACAAAACATCGGCAACAACAACAATGATATGAACAACAACAACAATACAGACATGAACTACAACAACAACAGCATAATCATCATCATCATCATCATCAGTAGCAGCAACAACAACCTGAAAACAACAACATTGACCTGAACAAATAACCTGAACAGCAGCAGCAGCAACAACAGCAACAGTAGCAGTAGCAACCTTAAAACAACAACAACCTGAGAAACAACAACAATGACCTAAACAAACTTGAACAACAGAAACAGTAACAACAACAGCAGCAGCAACACAACAACCTGAAAAAGAAATCAAACAAAATAAAACAACAACAAAACAATAACAATCACCTGAACAAATAACCTGAACAATACATCATCATCATCATCATCATCATCAGTAGCAACAACAACATCCTAAAAAACAACAACAACAATGACCTGAACAAAGAACCTGAACAACAGCAACTGCAACAACAACAGCAGCAGCAGCAGCAAAAAACACACAACAACAACAGCATAATCATCATCATCATCAGTAGCAGCAGCAGCAACAACCTTAAAACTAACAACACCAAAATCCTGAACAAAGAACCTGAACAAAAGCAACAGCAACAACAACAACAACATCAGCAGCATCACCAGCAGCATAATCAGTAGCAATAACAGCAGTAGCAACACAACAACCTGAAAAAGAAAAAGAAATCAAACAAAATAAAACAATAAAACAACAATAAAACAATAACAATCACCTGAACAAATAACCTGAACATCATCATCATCATCATCATCATCATCATTATCAGTGGCAGCAGCAGCAACAACAACATCCTGAAAAACAACAACAACAATGACCTGAACAAAGAACCTGAACAACAACAGCAGCAACAGCAACAACAACCTGAAAAACAACAAAGACCTGAACAAACCTGAACAATAGCAGCAGCAACAGCAACAACAACAACAGCAGCAACCTTGAAAACAACAGCAACAACAACTACCCATACAAAGACCCTGAACTACAGCAACTGCAACAACAACAGCAGCAGCAACAGCAGCAAAAAAAACACAACAACAGCATAATCATCATCATCATCAGTAGCAGCATCAGCAATAACAACAACCTGAACAAATAACCTGAACAGCAGCAACAGCAACAACAACAGCAACAGCAACAGCAGCAACCTTAAAACAACAACAACAACAATGACCAGAACAAATAACCTGAACAGCAGCAACAGCAATAACAAGAGCAGCAGAAGCACCAAAAACAACAACATCATAATCAACAACAGCAACAACCTGAAAAACAACAACAAACAGCCGAACAATGAACCTGAACAATAGCAACAGCAGCAACAAAACAACAACAACAAAACTACAACAATGGCAACAACAACAACAACAATGATGTGAACATCAACAATACAGACATGAACAAAAGCAACAACAGCATAATTATCATCATCATCATTAGTAGCAACAACAACCTAAAAACAACAACAATGACCTGACCTGAACAAAGAACCTGAGCAACAGCAACATGAAAAACAACAACAACAATGACCTGAACAAAAACAGCAGCAGCAGCAGCAACAACCTGAAAAACAACAACAACGAATCGAACAAAGAACCTGAAGAACAGCAACCACAAAGGCAGCAGCAGAAGCTGCAGCAACAACAACAGCAGCAACAACAGCATAATGAGTAGCAATAACAGCAGCAGCAACACAACAACATGAAAAAGAAAAAGAAATCAAACAAAATAAAACAATAAAAAAAACAAAAAACAATAACAATCACCTGAACAAATAACCTGAACAATAGCATCATCATCATCATCAGCAACATCCTGAAAAACAACAACAACTATGACCTGAACAAAGAACCTGAACAACAGAAACAGTAACAAAAACAGCAGCAACAGCAACAACAACCTGAAAAACAACAAAGACCTGAACAAAAAACCTGAACAATAGCAACAGCAACAGCAACAACAACAACAGCAGCAACCTGGAAAACAACAACAACTACCCGTACAAAGAACCTGAACTACAGCAACTGCAACAACAACAGCAGCAGCAGTAGCAGCAGCAAAAAACACACAAGAACAACAGCATAATCATCATCATCATCAGTAGCGGCAGCAGCAACAACAACAACCTTAAAACTAACAACACCAACACCAACACCAACAAAGAACCTGAACAATAGCAACAGCAACAGCAGCAGCAACAACAACAACAACAACATCAGCAGTATTAACAACAGCATAATCAGTAGCAATAACAGCAGTAGCAACACAACAACCTGAAAAAGAAAAAGAAATCAAACAAAATGAAACAATAAAACAATAAAAATCACCTGAACAAATAACCTGATCATCATCATCATCATCGTCATCATCATCATCATCAGTAGCAGCAGCAGCAACAACAACATCATGAAAAACAACAGCAACAATGACCTGAACAAAGAACCTGAACAACAACAGCAACAACAACAGCAGCAACAGCAACAACAACCTGAAAAACAACAAAGACCTGAACAAACCTAAACAATAGCAGCAGCAACAACAGCAGCAACCTGGAAAACAACAACAACAACAACTACCCGTACAAAGACCCTGAACAACAGCAACTGCAACAACAACAACAGCAGCAAAAAAAACACAACAACAGCATAATCATCATCATCATCATCATCATCAGTAGCAGCAGCAGCAACAACAACCTGAACAAATAACCTGAACAGCAGCAGCAGCAGCAGCAACAACAACATCCTTAAAAACAACAACAATGACCTGAACAAAGAACCTGAACAACTGCAACAGCAACAGCAACAGCAGCAGCAACAACAACCTGAAAAACAACAACAATGACCTGAACAAATAACCTGAACAGCAGCAGCAGCAACAGCAACAGCAGCAGCAACAACAACCTGAAAAACAACAACAATGACCTGAACAAATAACCTGAACAGCAGCAGCAGCAACAGCAACAGTAGCAGTAGCAACCTCAATACAACAACAACCTGAGAAACAACAACAATGACCTAAACAAACTTGAACAACAGAAACAGTAACAACAACAGCAGCAGCAACACAACAACCTGAAAAAGAAAAAGAAATTAAACAAAATTAAACAACAACAAAACAATAACAATAACCTGAACAATACATCATCATCATCATCATCATTATCAGTAGCAGCAGCAGCAACAACAACATCCTGAAAAACAACAACAATGACCTGAACAAAGAACCTGAACAATAACAGCAACAGCAACAACAACAGCAGCAACAGCAACAACAACCTGAAAAACAACAAAGACCTGAACAAAAAACCTGAACAATAGCACCAGAAACAGCAACAACAACAACAGCAGCAACCTGGAAAACAACAACAACAACAACAACTACCCGTACAAAGAACCTGAACTACAGCAACTGCAACAACAACAGCAGCAGCAGCAGCAGCAGCAAAAAACACACAAGAACAACAGCATAATCATCATCATCATCAGTAGCAGCAGCAGCAGCAGCAACAACATTAGAACTAACAACACCAATATCCTGAACAAACAACCTGAACAATAGCAACAGCAACAGCAGCAGCAGCAACACAACAACCTGAAAAAGAAAAAGAAATCAAACAAAATAAAACAACAACAAAACAATAACAAACACCTGAACAAATAACCTGAACAATACATCATCATCATCATCATCATTAGTAGCAGCAGCAGCAGCAACAACAACATCCTGAAAAACAACAACAATGACCTGAACAAAGAATCTGAACAACAGCAACAGCAACAACAACAGCAGCAACAGCAACAACAACCTGAAAAACAACAAAGACCTGAACAAACCTGAACAATAGCAGCAGCAACAGCAACAACAACAGCAGCAACCTTGAAAACAACAGCAACAACAACTACCCGTACAAAGACCCTGAACTACAGCAACTGCAACAACAACATCAGCAGCAGCAGCACCAAAAAAAACACAACAACAGCATAATCATCATCATTATCAGTAGCAGCATCAGCAATAACAACAACCTGAACAAATAACCTGAACAGCAGCAACAGCAACAGCAACAGCAGCTGCAGCAGCTGCAGCAGCAGCAACCTTAAAACAACAACAACAACAATGTCCAGAACAAATAACCTGAACAGCAGCAACAGCAAAAACAACAGCAGCAGAAGCACCAAAAACAACAACATCATAATCAACAACAGCAACCTGAAAAACAACAACAAACAGCTGAACAATGAACCTGAACAGCAGCAACAAAACAACAACAAAACTACAACAATGGCAATAACAACAACAACAACGATGTGAACATCAACAACAATGACCTGAACAAAGAACCTGAACAACAGCAACAGCAACAACAACAGCAGCAACAGCAACAACTACCTGAAAAACAACAAAGACATGAACAAAGAAACTGAACAATAGCAACAGCAGCAGCAACAAAACAACAACAACAAAACATCGGCAACAACAACAATGATATGAACAACAACAACAATACAGACATGAACTACAACAACAACAGCATAATCATCATCATCATCATCATCAGTAGCAGCAACAACAACCTGAAAACAACAACATTGACCTGAACAAATAACCTGAACAGCAGCAGCAGCAACAACAACAGCAACAGTAGCAGTAGCAACCTCAAAACAACAACAACCTGAGAAACAACAACAATGACCTTAACAAACTTGAACAACAGAAACAGTAACAACAACAGCAGCAGCAACACAACAACCTGAAAAAGAAAAAGAAATCAAACAAAATAAAACAACAACAAAACAATAACAATCACCTGAACAAATAACCTGAACAATATATCATCATCATCATCATCATCATCAGTAGCAACAACAACATCCTAAAAAACAACAACAACAATGACCTGAAAAGAATCTGAACAACAGCAACTGCAACAACAACAGCAGCAGCAGCAGCAAAAAACACACAACAACAACAGCATAATCATCATCATCATCAGTAGCAGCAACAGCAACAACAACAACCTTAAAACTAACAACACCAATATCCTGAACAAAGAGCCTGAACAATAGCAACAGCAACAGCAGCAGCAGCAACAACAACAACAACATCAGCAGCATCACCAGCAGCATAATCAGTAGCAATAACAGCAGTAGCAACACAACAACCTGAAAAAGAAAAAGAAATCAATCAAAATAAAACAATAAAACAACAATAAAACAATAACAATCACCTGAACAAATAACCTGAACATCATCATCATCATCATCATCATCATTATCAGTGGCAGCAGCAGCAACAACAACATCCTGAAAAACAACAACAACAATGACCTGAACAAAGAACCTGAACAACAACAGCAGCAACAGCAACAACAACCTGAAAAACAACAAAGACCTGAACAATAGCAGCAGCAACAGCAACAACAACAACAGCAGCAACCTTGAAAACAACAGCAACAACAACTACCCATACAAAGACCCTGAACTACAGCAACTGCAACAACAACAGCAGCAGCAACAGCAGCAAAAAAAAACACAACAACAGCATAATCATCATCATCATCAGTAGCAGCATCAGCAATAACAACAACCTGAACAAATAACCTGAACAGCAGCAACAGCAACAACAAAGCAACAGCAACAGCAGCTGCAGCAGCTGCAGCAGCTGCAGCAGCAGCAACCTTAAAACAACAACAACAACAATGACCAGAACAAATAACCTGAACAGCAGCAACAGCAATAACAACAGCAGCAGAAGCACCAAAAACAACAACATCATAATCAACAACAGCAACAACCTGAAAAACAACAACAAACAGCCGAACAATGAACCTGAACAATAGCAACAGCAGCAACAAAACAACAACAACAAAACTACAACAATGGCAACAACAACAACAACAATGATGTGAACATCAACAATACAGACATGAACAAAAGCAACAACAGCATAATTATCATCATCATCATTACAAGCAACAACAACCTAAAAACAACAACAATGACCTGAACAAAGAACCTGAGCAACAGCAACATGAAAAACAACAACAACAATGACCTGAACAAAAACAGCAGCAGCAGCAGCAACAACCTGAAAAACAACAACAACGAATTGAACAAAGAACCTGAAGAACAGCAACCACAAAGGCAGCAGCAGAAGCTGCAGCAACAACAACAGCAGCAACAACAGCATAATGAGTAGCAATAACAGCAGCAGCAACACAACAACATGAAAAAGAAAAAGAAATCAAACAAAATAAAACAATAAAACAATAACAATCACCTGAACAAATAACCTGAACAATAGCATCATCATCATCATCAGCAACATCCTGAAAAACAACAACAACTATGACCTGAACAAAGAACCTGAACAACAGAAACAGTAACAAAAACAGCAGCAACAGCAGCAACAGCAGCAACAGCAGCAACAGCAGCAACAGCAACAACAACCTGAAAAACAAAAAAGACCTGAACAAAAAACCTGAACAATAGCAACAGCAACAGCAACAACAACAACAGCAGCAACCTGGAAAACAACAACAACAACAACTACCCGTACAAAGAACCTGAACTACAGTAACTGCAACAACAACAGCAGCAGCAGTAGCAGCAGCAAAAAACACACAAGAACAACAGCATAATCATCATCATCATCAGTAGCGGCAGCAGCAATAACAACAACCTTAAAACTAACAACACCAATATCCTGAACAAAGAACCTGAACAATAGCAACAGCAGCAGCAACAAAACAACAACAACAAAACATCGGCAACAACAACAATGATATGAACAACAACAACAATACAGACATGAACTACAACAACAACAGCATAATCATCATCATCATCATCATCAGTAGCAGCAACAACAACCTGAAAACAACAACATTGACCTGAACAAATAACCTGAACAGCAGCAGCAGCAACAACAACAGCAACAGTAGCAGTAGCAACCTCAAAACAACAACAACCTGAGAAACAACAACAATGACCTTAACAAACTTGAACAACAGAAACAGTAACAACAACAGCAGCAGCAACACAACAACCTGAAAAAGAAAAAGAAATCAAACAAAATAAAACAACAACAAAACAATAACAATCACCTGAACAAATAACCTGAACAATATATCATCATCATCATCATCATCATCAGTAGCAACAACAACATCCTAAAAAAAAAAAAAACAATGACCTGAACAAAGAACCTGAACAACAGCAACTGCAACAACAACAGCAGCAGCAGCAGCAAAAAACACACAACAACAACAGCATAATCATCATCATCATCAGTAGCAGCAGCAGCAACAACAACAACCTTAAAACTAACAACACCAATATCCTGAACAAAGAGCCTGAACAATAGCAACAGCAACAGCAGCAGCAGCAACAACAACAACAACATCAGCAGCATCACCAGCAGCATAATCAGTAGCAATAACAGCAGTAGCAACACAACAACCTGAAAAAGAAAAAGAAATCAAACAAAATAAAACAATAAAACAACAATAAAACAATAACAATCACCTGAACAAATAACCTGAACATCATCATCATCATCATCATCATCATTATCAGTGGCAGCAGCAGCAACAACAACATCCTGAAAAACAACAACAACAATGACCTGAACAAAGAACCTGAACAACAACAGCAGCAACAGCAACAACAACCTGAAAAACAACAAAGACCTGAACAAACCTGAACAATAGCAGCAGCAACAGCAACAACAACAACAGCAGCAACCTTGAAAACAACAGCAACAACAACTACCCATACAAAGACCCTGAACTACAGCAACTGCAACAGCAACAGCAGCAGCAACAGCAGCAAAAAAAACCACAACAACACCATAATCATCATCATCATCAGTAGCAGCATCAGCAATAACAACAACCTGAACAAATAACCTGAACAGCAGCAACAGCAACAACAAAGCAACAGCAACAGCAGCTGCAGCAGCTGCAGCAGCAGCAACCTTAAAACAACAACAACAACAATGACCAGAACAAATAACCTCAACAGCAGCAACAGCAATAACAACAGCAGCAGAAGCACCAAAAACAACAACATCATAATCAACAACAGCAACAACCTGAAAAACAACAACAAACAGCCGAACAATGAACCTGAACAATAGCAACAGCAGCAACAAAACAACAACAACAAAACTACAACAATGGCAACAACAACAACAACAATGATGTGAACATCAACAATACAGACATGAACAAAAGCAACAACAGCATAATTATCATCATCATCATTACTAGCAACAACAACCTAAAAACAACAACAATGACCTGAACAAAGAACCTGAGCAACAGCAACATGAAAAACAACAACAACAATGACCTGAACAAAAACAGCAGCAGCAGCAGCAACAACCTGAAAAACAACAACAACGAATTGAACAAAGAACCTGAAGAACAGCAACCACAAAGGCAGCAGCAGAAGCTGCAGCAACAACAACAGCAGCAACAACAGCATAATGAGTAGCAATAACAGCAGCAGCAACACAACAACATGAAAAAGAAAAAGAAATCAAACAAAATAAAACAATAAAACAATAACAATCACCTGAACAAATAACCTGAACAATAGCATCATCATCATCATCAGCAACATCCTGAAAAACAACAACAACTATGACCTGAACAAAGAACCTGAACAACAGAAACAGTAACAAAAACAGCAGCAACAGCAGCAACAGCAGCAACAGCAGCCACAGCAACAACAACCTGAAAAACAAAAAAGACCTGAACAAAAAACCTGAACAATAGCAACAGCAACAGCAACAACAACAACAGCAGCAACCTGGAAAACAACAACAACAACAACTACCCGTACAAAGAACCTGAACTACAGCAACTGCAACAACAACAGCAGCAGCAGTAGCAGCAGCAAAAAACACACAAGAACAACAGCATAATCATCATCATCATCAGTAGCGGCAGCAGCAATAACAACAACCTTAAAACTAACAACACCAATATCCTGAACAAAGAACCTGAACAATAGCAACAGCAGCAGCAACAAAACAACAACAACAAAACATCGGCAACAACAACAATGATATGAACAACAACAACAATACAGACATGGACTACAACAACAACAGCATAATCATCATCATCATCATCATCAGTAGCAGCAACAACAACCTGAAAACAACAACATTGACCTGAACAAATAACCTGAACAGCAGCAGCAGCAACAACAACAGCAACAGTAGCAGTAGCAACCTCAAAACAACAACAACCTGAGAAACAACAACAATGACCTTAACAAACTTGAACAACAGAAACAGTAACAACAACAGCAGCAGCAACACAACAACCTGAAAAAGAAAAAGAAATCAAACAAAATAAAACAACAACAAAACAATAACAATCACCTGAACAAATAACCTGAACAATATATCATCATCATCATCATCATCATCAGTAGCAACAACAACATCCTAAAAAACAACAACAACAATGACCTGAACAAAGAACCTGAACAACAGCAACTGCAACAACAACAGCAGCAGCAGCAGCAAAAAACACACAACAACAACAGCATAATCATCATCATCATCAGTAGCAGCAGCAGCAACAACAACAACCTTAAAACTAACAACACCAATATCCTGAACAAAGAGCCTGAACAATAGCAACAGCAACAGCAGCAGCAGCAACAACAACAACAACATCAGCAGCATCACCAGCAGCATAATCAGTAGCAATAACAGCAGTAGCAACACAACAACCTGAAAAAGAAAAAGAAATCAAACAAAATAAAACAATAAAACAACAATAAAACAATAACAATCACCTGAACAAATAACCTGAACATCATCATCATCATCATCATCATTATCAGTGGCAGCAGCAGCAACAACAACATCCTGAAAAACAACAACAACAATGACCTGAACAAAGAACCTGAACAACAACAGCAGCAACAGCAACAACAACCTGAAAAACAACAAAGACCTGAACAAACCTGAACAATAGCAGCAGCAACAGCAACAACAACAACAGCAGCAACCTTGAAAACAACAGCAACAACAACTACCCATACAAAGACCCTGAACTACAGCAACTGCAACAACAACAGCAGCAGCAACAGCAGCAAAAAAAAACACAACAACAGCATAATCATCATCATCATCAGTAGCAGCATCAGCAATAACAACAACCTGAACAAATAACCTGAACAGCAGCAACAGCAACAACAAAGCAACAGCAACAGCAGCTGCAGCAGCTGCAGCAGCAGCAACCTTAAAACAACAACAACAACAATGACCAGAACAAATAACCTGAACAGCAGCAACAGCAATAACAACAGCAGCAGAAGCACCAAAAACAACAACATCATAATCAACAACAGCAACAACCTGAAAAACAACAACAAACAGCCGAACAATGAACCTGAACAATAGCAACAGCAGCAACAAAACAACAACAACAAAACTACAACAATGGCAACAACAACAACAACAATGATGTGAACATCAACAATACAGACATGAACAAAAGCAACAACAGCATAATTATCATCATCATCATTACTAGCAACAACAACCTAAAAACAACAACAATGACCTGAACAAAGAACCTGAGCAACAGCAACATGAAAAACAACAACAACAATGACCTGAACAAAAACAGCAGCAGCAGCAGCAACAACCTGAAAAACAACAACAACGAATTGAACAAAGAACCTGAAGAACAGCAACCACAAAGGCAGCAGCAGAAGCTGCAGCAACAACAACAGCAGCAACAACAGCATAATGAGTAGCAATAACAGCAGCAGCAACACAACAACATGAAAAAGAAAAAGATATCAAACAAAATAAAACAATAAAACAATAACAATCACCTGAACAAATAACCTGAACAATAGCATCATCATCATCATCAGCAACATCCTGAAAAACAACAACAACTATGACCTGAACAAAGAACCTGAACAACAGAAACAGTAACAAAAACAGCAGCAACAGCAGCAACAGCAACAACAACCTGAAAAACAAAAAAGACCTGAACAAAAAACCTGAACAATAGCAACAGCAACAGCAACAACAACAACAGCAGCAACCTGGAAAACAACAACAACAACAACTACCCGTACAAAGAACCTGAACTACAGCAACTGCAACAACAACAGCAGCAGCAGTAGCAGCAGCAAAATACACACAAGAACAACAGCATAATCATCATCATCATCAGTAGCGGCAGCAGCAATAACAACAACCTTAAAACTAACAACACCAATATCCTGAACAAAGAACCTGAACAATAGCAACAGCAGCAGCAACAACAACAACAACATCAGCAGTATTAACAACAGCATAATCAGTAGCAATAACAGCAGTAGCAACACAACAACCTGAAAAAGAAATCAAACAAAATGAAACAATCAAACAATAACAATCACCTGAACAAATAACCTGATCATCATCATCATCATCGTCATCATCATTAGTAGCAGCAGCAGCAACAACAACATCCTGAAAAACAACAGCAACAATGACCTGAACAAAGAACCTGAACAACAACAGCAACAACAACAGCAGCAACAGCAACAACAACCTGAAAAACAACAAAGACCTGAATAAACCTGAACAATAGCAGCAGCAACAACAGCAGCCTGGAAAACAACAACAACAACAACTACCCGTACAAAGACCCTGAACAACAGCAACTGCAACAACAACAACAGCAGCAAAAAAAACACAACAACAGCATAATCATCATCATCATCATCATCATCAGTAGCAGCAGCAGCAACAACAACAACCTGAACAAATACCCTGAACAGCAGCAGCAGCAACAACAACATCATGAAAAACAAAAACAATGACCTGAACAAAGAACCTGAACAACAGCAACAGCAACAACAACAGCAGCAGCAACAACAACAACATCCTGAAAAACAACAACAATGACCTGAACAAAGAACCTGAACAACAGCAACAGCAACAGCAGCAGCAACAACAACCTGAAAAACAACAACAATGACCTTAACAAATAACCTGAACAGCAGCAGCAGCAACAACAACAGCAACAGTAGCAGTAGCAACCTTAATACAACAACAACCTGAGAAACAACAACAATGACCTAAACAAACTTGAACAACAGAAACAGTAACAACAACAGCAGCAGCAACACAACAACCTGAAAAAGAAAAAGAAATCAAACAAAATTAAACAACAACAAAACAATAACAATCACCTGAACAAATAACCTGAACAATAAATCATCATCATCATCATCATCATCAGTAGCAGCAGCAGCAACAACAATATCCTGAAAAACAACAACAATGACCTGAACAAAGAACCTGAACAATAACAGCAACAGCAACAACAACAGCAGCAACAGCAACAACAACCTGAAAAACAACAAAGACCTGAACAAAAAACCTGAACAATAGCACCAGAAACAGCAACAACAACAACAGCAGCAACCTGGAAAACAACAACAACAACAACAACTACCCGTACAAAGAACCTGAACTACAGCAACTGCAACAACAACAGCAGCAGCAGCAGCAGCAGCAAAAAACACACAAGAACAACAGCATAATCATCATCATCATCAGTAGCAGCAGCAGCAGCAGCAACAACATTAGAACTAACAACACCAATATCCTGAACAAAGAACAGCAGCAGCAGCAACACAACAACCTGAAAAAGAAAAAGAAATCAAACAAAATAAAACAACAACAAAACAATAACAAACACCTGAACAAATAACCTGAACAATACATCATCATCATCATTAGTAGCAGCAGCAGCAGCAACAACAACATCCTGAAAAACAACAACAATGACCTAAACAAAGAATCTGAACAACAGCAACAGCAACAACAACAGCAGCAACAGCAACCTGATAAACAACAAAGACCTGAACAAACCTGAACAATAGCAGCAGCAACAGCAACAACAACAGCAGCAACCTTGAAAACAACAGCAACAACAACTACCCGTACAAAGACCCTGAACTACAGCAACTGCAACAACAACAGCAGCAGCAGCAGCACCAAAAAAAACACAACAACAGCATAATCATCATCATCATCAGTAGCAGCATCAGCAATAACAACAACCTGAACAAATAACCTGAACAGCAGCAACAGCAACAGCAACAGCAGCTGCAGCAGCAGCAACCTTAAAACAACAACAACAACAATGACCAGAACAAATAACCTGAACAGCAGCAACAGCAAAAACAACAGCAGCAGAAGCACCAAAAACAACAACATCATAATCAACAACAGCAACCTGAAAAACAACAACAAACAGCTGAACAATGAACCTGAACAGCAGCAACAAAACTACAACAATGGCAATACCAACAACAACAACGATGTGAACATCAACAACAATGACCTGAACAAAGAACCTGAACAACAGCAACAGCAACAACAACAGCAGCAACAGCAACAACTACCTGAAAAACAACAAAGACATGAACAAAGAACCTGAACAATAGCAACAGCAGCAGCAACAAAACAACAACAACAAAACATCGGCAACAACAACAATGATATGAACAACAACAACAATACAGACATGAACTACAACAACAACAGCATAATCATCATCATCATCATCATCAGTAGCAGCAACAACAACCTGAAAACAACAACATTGACCTGAACAAATAACCTGAACAGCAGCAGCAGCAACAACAACAGCAACAGTAGCAGTAGCAACCTTAAAACAACAACAACCTGAGAAACAACAACAATGACCTAAACAAACTTGAACAACAGAAACAGTAACAACAACAGCAGCAGCAACACAACAACCTGAAAAAGAAAAAGAAATCAAACAAAATAAAACAACAACAAAACAATAACAATCACCTGAACAAATAACCTGAACAATACATCATCATCATCATCATCATCATCAGTAGCAACAACAACATCCTAAAAAACAACAACAACAATGACCTGAACAAAGAACCTGAACAACAGCAACTGCAACAACAACAGCAGCAGCAGCAGCAAAAAACACACAACAACAACAGCATAATCATCATCATCATCAGTAGCAGCAGCAGCAACAACCTTAAAACTAACAACACCAATATCCTGAACAAAGAACCTGAACAATAGCAACAGCAACAGCAGCAGCAACAACAACAACAACATCAGCAGCATCACCAGCAGCATAATCAGTAGCAATAACAGCAGTAGCAACACAACAACCTGAAAAAGAAAAAGAAATCAAACAAAATAAAACAATAAAACAACAATAAAACAATAACAATCACCTGAACAAATAACCTGAACATCATCATCATCATCATCATCATCATTATCAGTGGCAGCAGCAGCAACAACAACATCCTGAAAAACAACAACAACAATGACCTGAACAAAGAACCTGAACAACAACAGCAGCAACAGCAACAACAACCTGAAAAACAACAAAGACCTGAACAAACCTGAACAATAGCAGCAGCAACAGCAACAACAACAACAGCAGCAACCTTGAAAACAACAGCAACAACAACTACCCATACAAAGACCCTGAACTACAGCAACTGCAACAACAACAGCAGCAGCAACAGCAGCAAAAAAACCCACAACAACAGCATAATCATCATCATCATCAGTAGCAGCATCAGCAATAACAACAACCTGAACAAATAACCTGAACAGCAGCAACAGCAACAACAAAGCAACAGCAACAGCAGCTGCAGCAGCTGCAGCAGCTGCAACAGCAGCAACCTTAAAACAACAACAACAACAATGACCAGAACAAATAACCTGAACAGCAGAAACAGCAATAACAACAGCAGCAGAAGCACCAAAAACAACAACATCATAATCAACAACAGCAACAACCTGAAAAACAACAACAAACAGCCGAACAATGAACCTGAACAATAGCAACAGCAGCAACAAAACAACAACAACAAAACTACAACAATGGCAACAACAACAACAACAATGATGTGAACATCAACAATACAGACATGAACAAAAGCAACAACAGCATAATTATCATCATCATCATTAGTAGCAACAACAACTAAAAACAACAACAATGACCTGAAAAAAGAACCTGAGCAACAGCAACATGAAAAACAACAACAACAATGACCTGAACAAAAACAGCAGCAGCAGCAGCAACAACCTGAAAAACAACAACAACGAATCGAACAAAGAACCTGAAGAACAGCAACCACAAAGGCAGCAGCAGAAGCTGCAGCAACAACAACAGCAGCAACAACAGCATAATGAGTAGCAATAACAGCAGCAGCAACACAACAACATGAAAAAGAAAAAGAAATCAAACAAAATAAAACAATAAAAAAAACAAAAAACAATAACAATCACCTGAACAAATAACCTGAACAATAGCATCATCATCATCATCAGCAGCAGCAGCAGCAGCAACATCCTGAAAAACAACAACAACTATGACCTGAACAAAGAACCTGAACAACAGAAACAATAACAAAAACAGCAGCAACAGCAGCAACAGCAACAACAACCTGAAAAACAACAAAGACCTGAACAAAAAACCTGAACAATAGCAACAGCAACAGCAACAACAACAACAGCAGCAACCTGGAAAACAACAACAACAACAACTACCCGTACAAAGAACCTGAACTACAGCAACTGCAACAACAACAGTAGCAGCAGTAGCAGCAGCAAAAAACACACAAGAACAACAGCATAATCATCATCATCATCAGTAGCGGCAGCAGCAACAACAACAACCTTAAAACTAACAACACCAATATCCTGAACAAAGAACCTGAACAATAGCAACAGCAGCAGCAACAACAACAACAACATCAGCAGTATTAACAACAGCATAATCAGTAGCAATAACAGCAGTAGCAACACAACAACCTGAAAAAGAAAAAGAAATCAAACAAAATGAAACAATAAAACAATAACAATCACCTGAACAAATAACCTGATCATCATCATCATCATCGTCATCATCATCATCATCAGTAGCAGCAGCAGCAACAACAACATCCTGAAAAACAACAGCAACAATGACCTGAACAAAGAACCTGAACAACAACAGCAACAACAACAGCAGCAACAGCAACAACAACCTGAAAAACAACAAAGACCTGAACAAACCTGAACAATAGCAGCAGCAACAACAGCAGCCTGGAAAACAACAACAACAACAACTACCCGTACAAAGACCCTGAACAACAGCAACTGCAACAACAACAACAGCAGCAAAAAAAACACAACAACAGCATAATCATCATCATCATCATCATCATCAGTAGCAGCAGCAGCAACAACAACAACCTGAACAAATAACCTGAACAGCAGCAGCAGCAACAACAACAACAACATCCTGAAAAACAACAACAATGACCTGAACAAAGAACCTGAACAACAGCAACAGCAACAACAACAGCAGCAGCAACAACAACAACATCCTGAAAAACAACAACAATGACCTGAACAAAGAACCTGAACAACAACAGCAGCAACAGCAACAACAACCTGAAAAACAACAAAGACCTGAACAAACCTGAACAATAGCAGCAGCAACAGCAACAACAACAACAGCAGCAACCTTGAAAACAACAGCAACAACAACTACCCATACAAAGACCCTGAACTACAGCAACTGCAACAACAACAGCAGCAGCAACAGCAGCAAAAAAAACACAACAACAGCATAATCATCATCATCATCAGTAGCAGCATCAGCAATAACAACAACCTGAACAAAGAACCTGAACAACAACAGCAGCAACAGCAACAACAACCTGAAAAACAACAAAGACCTGAACAAATCTGAACAATAGCAGCAGCAACAGCAACAACAACAACAGCAGCAACCTTGAAAACAACAGCAACAACAACTACCCATACAAAGACACTGAACTACAGCAACTGCAACAACAACAGCAGCAGCAACAGCAGCAAAAAAAAACACAACAACAGCATAATCATCATCATCATCAGTAGCAGCATCAGCAATAACAACAACCTGAACAAATAACCTGAACAGCAGCAACAGCAACAACAACAGCAGCTGCAGCAGCTGCAGCAGCTGCAGCAGCTGCAGCAGCTGCAGCAGCAGCAACCTTAAAACAACAATGACCAGAACAAATAACCTAAACAGCAGCAACAGCAATAACAAGAGCAGCAGAAGCACCAAAAACAACAACATCATAATCAACAACAGCAACAACCTGAAAAACAACAACAAACAGAAGAACAATGAACCTGAACAATAGCAACAGCAGCAACAAAACAACAATAAAGCATAAAGTATTATTAGAGCAGACGAGAAAAGGGCCTTACTATAGACATATAAGATGTGAATGATCTTCAGACAATAATGTTTCGAATTTGTGTAGTGTGTGTGGTAATTATTCACTAGATCTGTAGGACCTAGGTCATATGTTCGCAGAATACTGCCTCATCTGACATCAAGTGAATTATTACTACATGTAATTAGAGCCAGTGTTTTATAGTTTATAAGAGGGTATGCTGTTATTGGAATCATTTTAGCACCGTCAATTGTAGCAAATATTAATGTTATTCAAAACTTAAAATGTATCCATGCCCCAATGAAAACAATCAGTGGAAAACAAAAACATAAAATTTAAAGAAAAAAGGTTCATAATTCTGGTAATACAAGGTCCATTTTGACGCTGAATCAATATGCACATCTTGACATCATAGGTAAGCATCCTGTAAAGTTTCAAAACAATTGGTTGAAATGTATGGGAGGAGACAGACACACAAACTTGTCAAGACGGACAGACGGCTGGACATGACATTCAGTGGTGGAGGCATAAAACTAATATACAAATCTAGCAACACAAAAAAAATTGTTTGACGGATTTACAATTTATAACTAAAGAAAACACAGCCTTTTTTCAATTAATCAGAAGATGCTGTTTTTAAAAATACTGACATGGTGTTGGGTTTCACATATTGCACGTGTTGTAAATTGGACACAAAATGGGACTATAGGCTTACAAGAAGAGAATGGCTTTCAGAATGACCTTGATGTTGAAGATACTGACATGTGGGTTGGATCTGGCACATTGTCTGGATAAGTTAAGTAAATGTGCCAAGTTATTTTGAAATAAGTTCTATGGATGCAAGAGTTTGGGCATGAAATGGGCCTTACTATAGACATATAAGAAGTGAATGGTCTTCAGAATGACCTTGACCTTGAAGATACTGACATGGGGTTGGATATGGCCCACTGTCTTGATGAGATGAGTAAATGTGCTACCTTATTCTGAAATCTTTCCATGGATGCAAGAGTTCTGGAGCAGCATGAAAAGGGTCATACTATAGGCATATAAGAGGTGAATGGCCTTCAGAGTGACCTTGACCTTGAAGATACTGACATGGGTGGCAGGCTTTGCACAGTCTTGATGAGATCAGCAATCCCTCCATGCATGAAGTAGTGATTTGAATTAAAATGTTTAATGGCTCATCAACACAGTATAGGTTATTTAGAGCCACCTGAGAGAGAGCGGAAGGAATCCGAGAACCGTGCCCTTCTCTTATTATCAACTTGATTCCTATGGTTCTTTAACATGCTTGGAGGATAGACCAATACACGGGACTGCCCGGTTTACGTCCCCATCTGACGGACGAGGCTAAGGGGAAGTATCTTGCCCAAGAACACACCGACGAAACTCAGTGGCACCACAGAGGATTGAACCCGGGGCCTCCGGTTACAAATATGCCGCGCTACCAACTGCGCCACACCAGCCCCTTAGAGTGGATGAGAAATGGGGCTTACTATAGACTTATCAGAAGTGAATGCCATTCAGAGTGACCTTGACTTTGAAGATACGGACATGTGTGTTGGGCTCTGCACAGTCTTGATGAGATGAGCAATCCTTCTATGCATGAAGTACTATTAGAGCGGACAAGAAATGGGCCTTACTATAGACATATCAGAAGTGAATGCCATTCAGAGTGACCTTGACTTTGAAGATACGGACATGTGTGTTGGGTTTCTGCACAGTCTTGATGAGATATGCAATCCTTCCATGCATGAAGTACTATTAGAGCAGATGAGAAATGGGCCTTACTATAGAAAGATCAGAAGTGAATGGCCTTCAGATTGACCTTGGCCTTGAAGATACTGGCATGGGTGTTGGGCTCTGCACCATCTTGATGAGATGAACAATTGTTCCATGCATGAAATACTATTAGAGCAGACAAGAAATGGGCCTTACTATAGACATAAGAAGTGAATGACCTTCAGACAATAATGTCTTGATAGCACAATTTGTGTAGATTGTGTGGTAATTATTCACGTAGACATCACGTGAATTAGACATCATGTGAATTATTACTACAGGCATATAAGAAGTGAATGACCTTCACAATGAAGCAAAGATTTTACACATAAAAAGTCACAGAAGGATACCTCATCGAGAACGGATGGAGGTCATTACTCTATCCAAGAGCTGCTGGGAGCATGATGTAATTAAAAAGTTTGTCAATCTAATACTAGAATCACTGGTGTAAAAGAAGGTTAAGGTCAATTATGTTATGTAGAAGTTGATAGATGTATCTGTGGAGCATAGGAGTGATTTAAAACAGACCTAAAGAGAAACCTTAACAGAGGTGTGAGGTACACAAACGGTTGGTTGCTTGGTTGGTTGAATGGTGTTTCCAAGTCATTTTCAGCACATTTTAGGCTATATATGACAGTCGATGTTTTAGTAGTGGCGACGGACCACAAACATTTCATGTATAACTCCCGTCATCCGAAATAAGTACATAAATGGAGAATAGGAGACAAGGTAATTAATGCTGTTTGTCATAGAAAGACATAAGTGAATGACCTTCAGAGGGCAGTTGTAAAAAGTTGATCCGACTACAAATCAGCAGTCCTATTACTTACTGATCCTTTGTGATCAACGGGCCAAATCTTTGTGTCTTTAAGGTAGAATACTGCTGAAGCCAATGCTAGTGGGAAGAAGAGGGGTTTGAACCTTATATCCTAAACAGAGACAATAAAACCGAATCTGCTACTTATCTCTCTCGTTTGTGTTGATTGCTTCCAAGGGACCCTTTTTTCATATGTATTTAAAAGCCAATCCACTATCAGGCATAACAAATTGCATTATCTGCTTATGTTACACAAGTTTAGATAGAACAATAATATGCTCGGGCAGTGCATGCTCCTGTAAAACAGATTCCACCCCAACCCCTATCCCCACCCCAATAGTTTACATGTTAATGATGCATATAAACTCCATCTAACGCTACCATATCAAGGACCCTTTAAATCTTATTAAACATAACTAGTTTTAAATCATGTTATCTTAAAAAGAAACAATAAATTTAATTTTATTTAATTGGGTTTTAAGGCGCACCAACACATGAAAGGTTATATGGTGCCTAACAGGAATGAATATGCCAGGCTCAACCTCCATTTACATCAAGATGAAGACCTTTAATGAGAATGAAAAAAACACAAAAAAACGGTAAAATGAATATGTGGGGGTTCTACCCCTCTGCCTACCCCTCTAACCGGATCTGCAGTGGTCCTATTCTTTGCCCAGGTACCACATGGGGCCAATAAATTGAAGGTTAATTCTATATAATTATGTCATAATAATTTACATTTTGGACACCGTTTTAACTTTTTTATAAATTCTGAATGCGCATAGTTTCCATGCTTAGTAAAAAAATATATATAATCTAGTTTATAATCTACCCATAATTTCATAACCAATCTAAATACCCATAATTTCATAACCATAATTTCATCATGTATAAAATAGTATTGTGCTTCATTATAGAAAAACAGCATTTTGTGTATTGATACATTTAATAAACACTAAATATTGCTAAATTTAACTTACAATTTTACTTCTAAGAACAGACGCTCAACTTTCAAGGCCTTGCCTATTTATTGGTTAACTGACGAGTTCTGACAGTGAGTACATATGTGATGTCTTACTGAATTTTTTTGTGGGGATTCTGAGATATCATGAATTTTTTTTTTTTTAAAAAAGACTATTATAAAGTTAAGAAGCTTAAATACAAAACTTGAACCAACTTTTTCTAAGTAAAATATTATTTGTTCTAGTCTTGCAATAATTTGTTATAGAACCTCGTTTTATGTCTGGAAATATTATAAGAAATAACCAGATTTGGTTGAGCTAGGACAAGGAATGTAAGAGGTGGAACTATAAACACAGTCTACATGCAAAACTTGAGGTAGAAAGTGACGCCGATGCCGCAGTCATTACATAAGCTCTCTTTTTCTTTGAACAGTCGAGCTAAAGATGTATTGCTAAGCAAAATTTACAAAATAGGGAAGGAAAAAAAATAGCACTTTTACATATAAAAAGTAATGCTTCTATTGGAATCATTTAAACATTGTCTATTAATGCTGTATAAATGCAGATCAAAATCTGTGTTCTAGTCTAGCAACAATAAACATCAATAATGCTCAACTGAACTTACAATATTGTCTTTATAGCAAAACAGCAATCTTTGTAATTAATAGAAGTATGATATATTATTGGAATCATGTTAACCCTATTAAACCCGCTAAGCATGACTATAATAGCCTTTGCATCGATTGTAAACCCAGTAACTGCTGCTGATCAGTCATTTCCCCCAAAACACCCCTTTGTCACATAAATTGAATGGTCTTAATTTCTTAATGGTCTTAAGAAAGAACAATCCATTAAATATATGTAGCGGGTTAAGGGCAAACATGTTCAATTCATACAGTATAAATGTTATTTAAGTCTAGGGACAACACAAATATTGCTAGATAGAATTTACAAAACTGACTTTAGAAAAACAACATCCTTTCATATTAATAAATTATAAGAAGCTTTACTGTTACTGGAATCATTTTAACATTGTCATGTGATGCAATTCAAAATCTTTATTCAAGTCAAGGAACAACACAAATTAATATTGCTTGAATTTACAGTATTGACTGAAGAAAACTGCATTTTCATTTTTTTCTTCTTTATTTTTATAAAAGGTTATGCTGTTATTGGAATCCTTTTAACATGTAACATGTGTGTTTATAAATGTTATACGATTGTAGTGCAAATTATTTGTTCTAGCCTTGCAACAACGGAAATACATATTTCCTAGACTGAACTTACAATAATGTTTTTATATCAAAAAAGCAATTTGTGTAGATTGTTTGGTAAATAATTCACTAGATCTGTAAGACCCAAGTCACAGGTTTGCGAATACTGCAGTGTCTGACATCGCATGAATTATTACCTATAATTTGAGCCATAGGACATGGATGCCCCCACTATTGCTTCACATTTTAATAAGGCTATTGCCTTTCAGACATTAATTGGATACCTGGCCAAGACACTGTGCCCATATACAATTTGACCAAGTTTAGAGAAGATTGGGTAACAATATCAAAGTTAAGTTCAAACAACATTTACGATATGGGCACAATGACTGACACAAGAATAGATGGACGGACAGGGGTAATACTATATGCCCTTAAACAATTCTTCAAATAGCAGGGGCGTAAAAAGTTATGCTATTATTAGAATAATTTTAACATTTTAAATTGAAGCAATATCTATATTATTCAAAACCTTTATTCTAGTCCAGCAATAACACAAATAAATACTGCAAGACAGAATTTACAACATACGAAAACAGCATTTTTTTAGTTAAATTTATAAGAAGATTTGCTGATTGAATTGAATTGGCTTTTCAGGAGCACCAACGCATGAAAGGTTATATGGCGCCAGGCTCTTCCTCCATTTACATCAAGATAAAACATGGAGAATGGGCCTAGAACTTTCTTATCTGCAGAATTGATGCAAATTCTATAGTAGAATAGAAGATATGCTGATATTCTAATCATTTTAACATTCTCAATTGATGTAATAAGAATGCAATTCAACATAAATATTTAAGTCTAGCAACAACACAAATATTACTAGACATAAAACAGCATTTGCCTGTATTTATTAGAAGTTATGCTTTTATTAGAATTATTTTAACATTGTCAATTGTTGCAATACAAATCCAAATCAACATCTTTATTCAAGTCTAGCAAAAACACAAAATAAATATTACTTGACAGAATTTACAATATGGACTAAAGAAAACTGCATTTTGTCTTTCCATATACATATTAAAGCCATTATTGGAATCATTTTAACATGTGTCAATAAATGTTATATAAGTGTAGTCCACATTGTTTGTTCTAGTCTTGCAACAATGGAAATACATATTTCCTGATGGACTTACATTTCAATATGTCTTTATAGCAAAACAGCAATTTGTTTAGATTGTTTGGTAAATAATTCACTAGATTTGCAAGACCCGAGTCACAGGTTTGCGAATACTGCAGTGTCTGACATCGCATGAATTATTACCTATAATTTTGAGCCATAGGACATGGATGCCCCCACTATTGCTTCACATTTTAATAAGGCTATTGCCTTTCTGATAATTAATTGGATACCTGGCCAAGACACTGTGCCCATATACAATTTGACCAAGTGTAGAGAAGATTGGGTAACAATTATCAAAGTTAAGTCCAAATAACATTTACGATATGGGCATAATGACTGACACAAGAATAGATGGACGGACAGGGGCAATACTACATGCCCTTAAACAATTCTTCGAATAGCAGGGGCATAAAAGTTATGCTATTATTAGAATAATTTTAACATTTTAAATTGATGCAATATCTATGTTATTCAAAACCTTTATTCTAGTCCAGCAATAACACAAATAAATATTGCAAGACAGAATTTACAACATACGAAAACAGCATATTTTTAGTCAAAGTTATAAGAAGATTTGCTGATTGAATTGAATTGGCTTTTAAGGAGCACCAATGCATGAAAGGTTATATGGCGCCAGGCTCTTTCTCCATTTACATCAAGATAAAACATGGAGAATGGGCCTAGAACTTTCTTATCTGCAGAATTGATGCAAATTCTATAGTAGAATGGAAGATATGCTGATATTAGAATCATTTTAACATTCTCAATTGATGCAATAAGAATGCAATTCAACATATTTAAGTCTAACAACAACACAAATATTACTAGACATAAAACAGCATTTGCCTGTATTTATAAGAAGTTATGCTATTATTAGAATCACTTTAATATCGTCAATTGTTGCAATAAGAATGCAATTCAACATCTTTATTCAAGTCTAGCAACAACACAAATAAATATTACTTGACAGAATTTACAATATTGACTAAAGAAAACTGCATTTTGTTTCCTTTCCATATAAAAATTAATGCCATTATTGGAATAAGTTTAACATGTGTCACTAAATGTTATATCAGTGTAGTCCACATTGTTTGTTCTAGTCTTGCAACAATGAAAATACATATTTCCTAGACTAAACTTACAATATTGCTTTATAGCAAAACAGCAATTTGTGTAGATTGTTTGGTAAATAATTCACTAGATCTGTAAGACCCAAGTCACAGCTTTGCGAATACTGCAGTGTCTGACATCGCATGAATTATTACCTATAATTTGAGCCATAGGACATGGATGCCCCCACTATTGCTTCACATTTTAATAAGGCTATTGCCTTTCTGACATTAATTGGATACCTGGCCAAGACACTGTGCCCATATACAATTTGACCAAGTTTAGAGAAGATTGGGTAACAATATCAAAGTTAAGTTCAAACAACATTTACGATATGGGCACAATGACTGACACAAGAATAGATGGACGGACAGGGGTAATACTATATGCCCTTAAACAATTCGTCGAATAGCAGGGGCGTAAGAGTTATGCTATTATTACAATAATTTTAACATTTTAAATTGAAGCAATATCTATATTATTCAAAACCTTTATTCTAGTCCAGCAATAACACAAATAAATATTGCAAGACAGAATTTACAACATACGAAAACAGCATTTTTTTAGTTAAATTTATAAGAAGATTTGCTGATTGAATTGAATTGGCTTTTAAGGAGCACCAACGCATGAAAGGTTATATGGCGCCAGGCTCTTCCTCCATTTACATCAATATAAAACATGGAGAATGGGCCTAGAACTTTCTTATCTGCAGAATTGATGCAAATTCTATAGTAGAATAAAAGATATGCTGATATTCTAATCATTTTAACATTCTCAATTGATGTAATAAGAATGCAATTCAACATAAATATTTAAGTCTAGCAACAACACAAATATTACTAGACATAAAACAGCATTTGCCTGTATTTATTAGAAGTTATGCTTTTATTAGAATTATTTTAACATTGTCAATTGTTGCAATACAAATCCAAATCAACGTCTTTATTCAAGTCTAGCAAAAACACAAAATAAATATTACTTGACAGAATTTACAATATGGACTAAAGAAAACTGCATTTTGTCTTTCCATATACATATTAAAGCCATTATTGGAATCATTTTAACATGTGTCAATAAATGTTATATAAGTGTAGTCCACATTGTTTATTGTTTGTTCTAGTCTTGCAACAATGGAAATACATATTTCCTGATGGACTTACATTTCAATATGTCTTTATAGCAAAACAGCAATTTGTTTAGATTGTTTGGTAAATAATTCACTAGATTTGCAAGACCCGAGTCACAGGTTTGCGAATACTGCAGTGTCTGACATCGCATGAATTATTACCTATAATTTTGAGCCATAGGACATGGATGCCCCCACTATTGCTTCACATTTTAATAAGGCTATTGCCTTTCTGATAATTAATTGGATACCTGGCCAAGACACTGTGCCCATATACAATTTGACCAAGTGTAGAGAAGATTGGGTAACAATTATCAAAGTTAAGTCCAAATAACATTTACGATATGGGCATAATGACTGACACAAGAATAGATGGACGGACAGGGGCAATACTACATGCCCTTAAACAATTCTTCGAATAGCAGGGGCATAAAAGTTATGCTATTATTAGAATAATTTTAACATTTTAAATTGATGCAATATCTATGTTATTCAAAACCTTTATTCTAGTCCAGCAATAACACAAATAAATATTGCAAGACAGAATTTACAACATACGAAAACAGCATATTTTTAGTCAAAGTTATAAGAAGATTTGCTGATTGAATTGAATTGGCTTTTAAGGAGCACCAATGCATGAAAGGTTATATGGCGCCAGGCTCTTTCTCCATTTACATCAAGATAAAACATGGAGAATGGGCCTAGAACTTTCTTATCTGCAGAATTGATGCAAATTCTATAGTAGAATGGAAGATATGCTGATATTAGAATCATTTTAACATTCTCAATTGATGCAATAAGAATGCAATTCAACATATTTAAGTCTAACAACAACACAAATATTACTAGACATAAAACAGCATTTGCCTGTATTTATAAGAAGTTATGCTATTATTAGAATCACTTTAATATCGTCAATTGTTGCAATAAGAATGCAATTCAACATCTTTATTCAAGTCTAGCAACAACACAAATAAATATTACTTGACAGAATTTACAATATTGACTAAAGAAAACTGCATTTTGTTTCCTTTCCATATAAAAATTAATGCCATTATTGGAATAAGTTTAACATGTGTCACTAAATGTTATATCAGTGTAGTCCACATTGTTTGTTCTAGTCTTGCAACAATGAAAATACATATTTCCTAGACTAAACTTACAATATTGCTTTATAGCAAAACAGCAATTTGTGTAGATTGTTTGGTAAATAATTCACTAGATCTGTAAGACCCAAGTCACAGCTTTGCGAATACTGCAGTGTCTGACATCGCATGAATTATTACCTATAATTTGAGCCATAGGACATGGATGCCCCCACTATTGCTTCACATTTTAATAAGGCTATTGCCTTTCTGACATTAATTGGATACCTGGCCAAGACACTGTGCCCATATACAATTTGACCAAGTTTAGAGAAGATTGGGTAACAATATCAAAGTTAAGTTCAAACAACATTTACGATATGGGCACAATGACTGACACAAGAATAGATGGACGGACAGGGGTAATACTATATGCCCTTAAACAATTCGTCGAATAGCAGGGGCGTAAGAGTTATGCTATTATTACAATAATTTTAACATTTTAAATTGAAGCAATATCTATATTATTCAAAACCTTTATTCTAGTCCAGCAATAACACAAATAAATATTGCAAGACAGAATTTACAACATACGAAAACAGCATTTTTTTAGTTAAATTTATAAGAAGATTTGCTGATTGAATTGAATTGGCTTTTAAGGAGCACCAACGCATGAAAGGTTATATGGCGCCAGGCTCTTCCTCCATTTACATCAATATAAAACATGGAGAATGGGCCTAGAACTTTCTTATCTGCAGAATTGATGCAAATTCTATAGTAGAATAAAAGATATGCTGATATTCTAATCATTTTAACATTCTCAATTGATGTAATAAGAATGCAATTCAACATAAATATTTAAGTCTAGCAACAACACAAATATTACTAGACATAAAACAGCATTTGCCTGTATTTATTAGAAGTTATGCTTTTATTAGAATTATTTTAACATTGTCAATTGTTGCAATACAAATCCAAATCAACGTCTTTATTCAAGTCTAGCAAAAACACAAAATAAATATTACTTGACAGAATTTACAATATGGACTAAAGAAAACTGCATTTTGTCTTTCCATATACATATTAAAGCCATTATTGGAATCATTTTAACATGTGTCAATAAATGTTATATAAGTGTAGTCCACATTGTTTATTGTTTGTTCTAGTCTTGCAACAATGGAAATACATATTTCCTGATGGACTTACATTTCAATATGTCTTTATAGCAAAACAGCAATTTGTTTAGATTGTTTGGTAAATAATTCACTAGATTTGCAAGACCCGAGTCACAGGTTTGCGAATACTGCAGTGTCTGACATCGCATGAATTATTACCTATAATTTTGAGCCATAGGACATGGATGCCCCCACTATTGCTTCACATTTTAATAAGGCTATTGCCTTTCTGATAATTAATTGGATACCTGGCCAAGACACTGTGCCCATATACAATTTGACCAAGTGTAGAGAAGATTGGGTAACATAATTATCAAAGTTAAGTCCAAATAACATTTACGATATGGGCATAATGACTGACACAAGAATAGATGGACGGACAGGGGTAATACTACATGCCCTTAAACAATTCTTCGAATAGCAGGGGCGTAAAAGTTATGCTATTATTAGAATAATTTTAACATTTTAGATTGATGCAATATCTATGTTATTCAAAACCTTTATTCTAGTCCAGCAATAACACAAATAAATATTGCAAGACAGAATTTACAACATACGAAAACAGCATATTTTTAGTCAAAGTTATAAGAAGATTTGCTGATTGAATTGAATTGGCTTTTAAGGAGCACCAATGCATGAAAGGTTATATGGCGCCAGGCTCTTTCTCCATTTACATCAAGATAAAACATGGAGAATGGGCCTAGAACTTTCTTATCTGCAGAATTGATGCAAATTCTATAGTAGAATGGAAGATATGCTGATATTAGAATCATTTTAACATTCTCAATTGATGCAATAAGAATGCAATTCAACATATTTAAGTCTAACAACAACACAAATATTACTAGACATAAAACAGCATTTGCCTGTATTTATAAGAAGTTATGCTATTATTAGAATCACTTTAATATCGTCAATTGTTGCAATAAGAATGCAATTCAACATCTTTATTCAAGTCTAGCAACAACACAAATAAATATTACTTGACAGAATTTACAATATTGACTAAAGAAAACTGCATTTTGTTTCCTTTCCATATAAAAATTAATGCCATTATTGGAATAAGTTTAACATGTGTCACTAAATGTTATATCAGTGTAGTCCACATTGTTTGTTCTAGTCTTGCAACAATGAAAATACATATTTCCTAGACTAAACTTACAATATTGCTTTATAGCAAAACAGCAATTTGTGTAGATTGTTTGGTAAATAATTCACTAGATCTGTAAGACCCAAGTCACAGCTTTGCGAATACTGCAGTGTCTGACATCGCATGAATTATTACCTATAATTTGAGCCATAGGACATGGATGCCCCCACTATTGCTTCACATTTTAATAAGGCTATTGCCTTTCTGACATTAATTGGATACCTGGCCAAGACACTGTGCCCATATACAATTTGACCAAGTTTAGAGAAGATTGGGTAACAATATCAAAGTTAAGTTCAAACAACATTTACGATATGGGCACAATGACTGACACAAGAATAGATGGACGGACAGGGGTAATACTATATGCCCTTAAACAATTCGTCGAATAGCAGGGGCGTAAGAGTTATGCTATTATTACAATAATTTTAACATTTTAAATTGAAGCAATATCTATATTATTCAAAACCTTTATTCTAGTCCAGCAATAACACAAATAAATATTGCAAGACAGAATTTACAACATACGAAAACAGCATTTTTTTAGTTAAATTTATAAGAAGATTTGCTGATTGAATTGAATTGGCTTTTAAGGAGCACCAACGCATGAAAGGTTATATGGCGCCAGGCTCTTCCTCCATTTACATCAATATAAAACATGGAGAATGGGCCTAGAACTTTCTTATCTGCAGAATTGATGCAAATTCTATAGTAGAATAAAAGATATGCTGATATTCTAATCATTTTAACATTCTCAATTGATGTAATAAGAATGCAATTCAACATAAATATTTAAGTCTAGCAACAACACAAATATTACTAGACATAAAACAGCATTTGCCTGTATTTATTAGAAGTTATGCTTTTATTAGAATTATTTTAACATTGTCAATTGTTGCAATACAAATCCAAATCAACATCTTTATTCAAGTCTAGCAAAAACACAAAATAAATATTACTTGACAGAATTTACAATATGGACTAAAGAAAACTGCATTTTGTCTTTCCATATACATATTAAAGCCATTATTGGAATCATTTTAACATGTGTCAATAAATGTTATATAAGTGTAGTCCACATTGTTTGTTCTAGTCTTGCAACAATGGAAATACATATTTCCTGATGGACTTACATTTCAATATGTCTTTATAGCAAAACAGCAATTTGTTTAGATTGTTTGGTAAATAATTCACTAGATTTGCAAGACCCGAGTCACAGGTTTGCGAATACTGCAGTGTCTGACATCGCATGAATTATTACCTATAATTTTGAGCCATAGGACATGGATGCCCCCACTATTGCTTCACATTTTAATAAGGCTATTGCCTTTCTGATAATTAATTGGATACCTGGCCAAGACACTGTGCCCATATACAATTTGACCAAGTGTAGAGAAGATTGGGTAACAATTATCAAAGTTAAGTCCAAATAACATTTACGATATGGGCATAATGACTGACACAAGAATAGATGGACGGACAGGGGTAATACTACATGCCCTTAAACAATTCTTCGAATAGCAGGGGCATAAAAGTTATGCTATTATTAGAATAATTTTAACATTTTAAATTGATGCAATATCTATGTTATTCAAAACCTTTATTCTAGTCCAGCAATAACACAAATAAATATTGCAAGACAGAATTTACAACATACGAAAACAGCATATTTTTAGTCAAAGTTATAAGAAGATTTGCTGATTGAATTGAATTGGCTTTTAAGGAGCACCAATGCATGAAAGGTTATATGGCGCCAGGCTCTTTCTCCATTTACATCAAGATAAAACATGGAGAATGGGCCTAGAACTTTCTTATCTGCAGAATTGATGCAAATTCTATAGTAGAATGGAAGATATGCTGATATTAGAATCATTTTAACATTCTCAATTGATGCAATAAGAATGCAATTCAACATATTTAAGTCTAACAACAACACAAATATTACTAGACATAAAACAGCATTTGCCTGTATTTATAAGAAGTTATGCTATTATTAGAATCACTTTAATATCGTCAATTGTTGCAATAAGAATGCAATTCAACATCTTTATTCAAGTCTAGCAACAACACAAATAAATATTACTTGACAGAATTTACAATATTGACTAAAGAAAACTGCATTTTGTTTCCTTTCCATATAAAAATTAATGCCATTATTGGAATAAGTTTAACATGTGTCACTAAATGTTATATCAGTGTAGTCCACATTGTTTGTTCTAGTCTTGCAACAATGAAAATACATATTTCCTAGACTAAACTTACAATATTGCTTTATAGCAAAACAGCAATTTGTGTAGATTGTTTGGTAAATAATTCACTAGATCTGTAAGACCCAAGTCACAGCTTTGCGAATACTGCAGTGTCTGACATCGCATGAATTATTACCTATAATTTGAGCCATAGGACATGGATGCCCCCACTATTGCTTCACATTTTAATAAGGCTATTGCCTTTCTGACATTAATTGGATACCTGGCCAAGACACTGTGCCCATATACAATTTGACCAAGTTTAGAGAAGATTGGGTAACAATATCAAAGTTAAGTTCAAACAACATTTACGATATGGGCACAATGACTGACACAAGAATAGATGGACGGACAGGGGTAATACTATATGCCCTTAAACAATTCGTCGAATAGCAGGGGCGTAAGAGTTATGCTATTATTACAATAATTTTAACATTTTAAATTGAAGCAATATCTATATTATTCAAAACCTTTATTCTAGTCCAGCAATAACACAAATAAATATTGCAAGACAGAATTTACAACATACGAAAACAGCATTTTTTTAGTTAAATTTATAAGAAGATTTGCTGATTGAATTGAATTGGCTTTTAAGGAGCACCAACGCATGAAAGGTTATATGGCGCCAGGCTCTTCCTCCATTTACATCAATATAAAACATGGAGAATGGGCCTAGAACTTTCTTATCTGCAGAATTGATGCAAATTCTATAGTAGAATAAAAGATATGCTGATATTCTAATCATTTTAACATTCTCAATTGATGTAATAAGAATGCAATTCAACATAAATATTTAAGTCTAGCAACAACACAAATATTACTAGACATAAAACAGCATTTGCCTGTATTTATTAGAATTATGCTATTATTAGAATTACTTTAACATAGTCAATTGTTGCAATAAGAATCCAAATCAACATCTTTATTCAAGTCTAGCAAAAACACAAAATAAATATTATTTGACAGAATTTACAATATGGACTGAAGAAAACTGCATTTTGTCTTCTTTCCATATACATATTAATGCCATTATTGGAATCATTTTAACATTTGTCAATAAATGTTATATAAGTGTAGTCCACATTGTTTGTTCTAGTCTTGCAACAATGGAAATACATATTTCCTGACAGAACTTACAATATGTCTTTATAGCAAAATAGCAATTTGTGTAGATTGTTTGGGAAATAATTCACTAGATCTGTAAGAACTGAGTCACAGGTTCGTGAATACTGCAGTGTCTGACATCGCATGAAATATTACCTATAATTTGAGCCATTGTTTTTAATTTATAAAAAGTCATGCTGTTATTAAAATCAATTTAACAGTTTCAATTTATGCAATATGAATGTTATTCAAAATATTTATTCGAGTCTAGCAACAATACAATTAAATACGCTAGACAGAATTTACAACATTACTGAAGAAAACAGCATTTTTGTGTTGCAATTTATATGAGATATGCTGATAAGGCCAAAAAAAAAATATTCGTGTTTCCTATTGCATGCTCTAAAATATTAGGGTCAGTAGGTTGGCATTTTCTTTCTTTTTTTTTTTTCTTTTTTTTTTTTGGATCAAGATTGTGAGATTCTACATGTATTTATCTCATATAAACTCCATACAAGTTGATGATACAACTGAAAGTTTCTCTGTGATGTCAGTTTACCTCGATATATTGTGATAAATCATTGTTTAGAACAAATAAAAAAAAATTGTTCTAATTTAAAAATAAATCAAAAAAAGACCCTTAAAAATAGGGTCGGTCGTGCCACCGGAAACACAGGTGTTTTTTTTTTTTGCCTAATAGGATCCTTTTAACATTGTCAACTGATGCAATATTCAACATATTTAAGTCCATCAACAACACAAATAAATATTACTAGACATAATATAACATTTGATTGTATTTAAAAGAAGTTATGCTATTATTAGAATTATTTTAACATTGTGAACTGTTGCAATATGAATGCAATTCAACATCTTTATTCAAGTTTAGCAACAACACTAATATTACAATATTGACTGAAGAAAACAGCATTTTGTTTTCATTTTATATAAAAAATAATTCCATTATTGGAATCTAAAATGTCTAATAACATGTCTCAATAAATTCTATCATAGGAATGTAGTCTGTTCTAGTCTTGCAACAATGGAAATACATATTTCCTAGACTGAACTTAAAATAAAGTCTTTATAGCCAAACAGCAATTTGTGCAGATTGTAAATAATTCACTAGATCTGTAAGACCCCAGTCACAGGTTTGTGGAATACTGCAGCATCTGACATCACATGAATTATTACCTATAATTTCAGCCATTGTTTGATAATTTAGACAGTGTATGCTAATAACTGAATCATTTTACTACTGAATATGAGCACCATTGCTACCACGGAGCAATATGAATGTTTTCCAAATCTTTATTCAAATCTAACAAAGACGCATAAATATGCTGAAATACAAAATTTATAATACTGTGGTAAGAAAACAGCATTTTTTTTTGTATATATAAATATAAGTGTTGCCCATTAATGAAATCATTTTAACATTTTCAATGAATGCAAGAAGAATGCTATTCAAAATCCTTACACTAGTCTAGCAATGCATTGCTTTGAAATGATTACAATATTGAGATCAGATATAAGATTTTATGTTGTATTGGAACATTTTAACATTGTCAACTGATTCCTTATGGGTGTAATTCAACAACTTTATTCCAGTCTAACAACACAAATAAATACTGCTAGACAAAATTTACTATATTTCCTTAAGAAAACTAGAAAAAAAATAAATTATAATTTATACTGTTATTGGAAGCAGTTTTACTTTGTTAATTGATGCAATATGAATGCAATTCAATATTTGTTCATGTCAAGCAATCACAAAAATAATTTTACTAGACAAAATTAACAACAGCTAACTTGAAACTAGACTTGTGTCCATAAGACACGGATGCCCCCCACTACTGCTTCACATATTATTAAGGAAATTGTTTTTCGAACAACAGTTAATTACATGAAATTTTATTATTCCATATTCCAAGGAACATAACTCTGAAATTAGAGTCGATGGGGCCCTATTATTGAACTTGACCGACACATTACGCCCCTATACAATTTTGATTAGGTTTCGAGAAGATTGGATAACACTTACCCAAGTTAGTGTCCAGACAACTTTAATTTCATGAAGTTGTACTAATCCAAGGGGCGTAACTCTGGAATTACCAAGGCGATGGGGCCAATTAATGAACTGTGCCCATATGCAAATTGACTTAGTAACATTTTTGGTACGAATGCACGGACAGGGGTATCACTATATATGCCTTTTATATGCATAAAAAACTTCAGAAATCACAGCATTGTTTTTTTGCAGAAGGTATCATATTGCTATTGGAATCATTTAAACTTTTTTCTAAAACAAAATTCTAGGCTACAATGGAAAATGTATTCTTGGCCAAATTTACAATATTGAGATAAGAAAACCATTTTCTGTATACATATGAAGTTATGCTGTTATTGGATCATTTTAACATTGTCAATTGATTCAATATATATAATGTCATTCAACCTCTTTATTTAAAGTAGCTATCCCGCCAACATTAGCCAATTTTTACAACATATATACACTGTTTCTAAACCTACTGACTACAAGGTATATATATTACATAATTTGAGAATCCAAAATCTATAGACACAATATAAACGGCTTTAACCAGCCACGCCAAATCCCAAAACTTGAGCGTTGAATTAAGAACCAGTGAAAAATTCTGTACTTTTAATCAGCACATATATATTAGTATATGACCTGAACACCTGGATAGTTTTGATAAACGGTTTTGTAGTGTAATTTTTCTGTTATTTGGCGGATTAGTTTAAGTCTAGCAACTACACAAATAAATATTATTAGACAGAATTTACAAAAACAGCATTTTTTTATTTCATTTATAAGAACTTTTGCTGCTATTGGAATCACATTTTCAACTGATACTAATATGAATATATGATTTAACATCTTTATTCAAGTCTAGTAACTACACAAATAAATGTTACTAGACAGAATTTACAAATATAGTCAGTTAAGAAAGCAGTATTTTTTAATTCATATCTTATGCTGCTAATGGATTCATTTTAACATTGTAAATAGATTTAATTCGAAGGTAAATCTATATCTTAATTCTAGTCTAGCAAATGAATATGAACATCTCAACAGTTTTTGATGTAGTAGTAAATATAAGTTTGAAGTCTAGTTATCATTTTGTCATGCTGTTCCGGTCCATTAACTTTTCGCAGAATTATGGGCTCATTTCAGCTGATAGCTTTCGGAGGTGGCATTCGTTTAATTTATAATACATCTTATTCTTGATATTTATTCAAGTCTAGCAATGACTTCAGTGCCCTAGATAGCATTTGTAACTGTAATGGTATTTCACTCAAATTAAAAATAATTGAAAATAATAACTCGAAAAAAAATAATAAGAGCTGTCAGATGACAGTGCGTTCGACTTTCAAGGCCTTGTCTATTTATTGGAAAAATAAGTTGAAAGGGGCATAATTCTGCAACGTTCATGACAGAGTTATGAAATTTGCCTGTACGAAATGAAAGTGAATACATGTATAACGTTTTATTGAGTTTTAGCATTTTCTGAGATGTGAGATTACCGTAAAAGGTTAACAGATACCAACATTGAAGCAAGTAGAATAAAAAATGTGTGTGTATCTGGAACGAATGTCTGTAAAATTATTTGGGTAACTGACTATATTTAATCCTTAACCTGCTACATATATATAATGGGACTGTTCTTTCTTTGAATTAAGACCATTCCATTTATGTGACTAAGGGGTGTTTTGGGGGAAAATACTGCAGCCAGACATTGTAAACCCTGATCAGCCTGCGGGTTAAGGGTTATTGAGTATATGGATACACTGCTTATCTGGGGCACTGATCACAAGTGTATTGCTAAACAGAATTTACAATATTAACCTAGAAAACAGAATTTATTTTATTTATAACAAGGTATGATGCTAATTTTAACACTGTCAATGGATGAATATGAATATGCTATTCAAAATCTGTATTTTATAAGAACAACTAAAACAGGACCCCAAAGAAGACGTTTATAAATCTACTAGTTTAAGGCTGTATAGTGTCCAAAAGGTTCTAATGATAAACATTTGACACATTTGGTGGTAAATATAAGCTCACCTGGCTGAATCGCCTGGCCTTCAGCCATAATAAGAGCTAATAAATATTGCAGTTATAATCAATGTGATAAAACACTAAAAAAACATATCATAGTTTATCTAAAAGATTAATCAGTTCTATATATATATATAAATAAAGAACTTGCAATATCTCTTAAAGGGTCCATCAGGATTTGGGGGCTAAATATACCAAAATTATACACAGTTGTCACGTGAAATACCTCTGCCTAATCTAGCTGTGATGCTCGCATTGCAATACTTTACAAATTTGTTACCGCTACTTAGTTTAAAATGACTAACCCTCTGGCATAACCGTAGTTAGGAAATACCTTCTTCCGTTTTTTTTATTTATTTGTTCAGTGTAATTTCTTTTGGCTTATTAATTTCATTTCTGTCAATTTAATACAGAAACAATGTTTTAAACGATTCTGAAAAACTCCAATCCTGATGAAATTCCTTTAAATTACATGATATTGATGCACAGTTATAATTCATAGGAAAAAAAAATTGTTATGGTTATGAAATTGTTCTTAGAAAAAAGGGGCACATATGCCTCTGTTGGAAGCTACATTTATGTTCTTTATATGCCATTGTCACCATTAACCATCAAGATTGATTACATCATCAACAACATTCTTAATCACAAAAGGGTTTAATGTTCACGTTGGCTAAGAGTTTAAGTTAGCATTACAGAAACATTTATAGTCAAAACCATATTATTATACAGAAATGTGCACATACCCTGCATATTAATATTTACAAATTTAAAGTAAGCAATTTTGTAAAATTTGGGTATTATTTATTATTTATCTTGCTTATAAAATCATGTGGAGTTGTACAAGTGGAGTTGTACAAAATCTATAAAGTGGGCTTTGTAAAGTGAACAAGTCCATATTCTACTGTGCCCTTGGTGAAAGAACTAGAAATCGAAGTGCAGACATAATGTTGTTTCATTGAGGGAATTCTCCTCTTGGCACAATGGCAGGTGGACTATAACCCTTAGAACTGCACCATTGTGAGGCTCTGATAGGGGCTATAGAACCGGAGAACGCAATGTGAGCAGCATTGTTAGGGACTTGCATAATGGCAGAGAGACTATTATATTTAGAGCTACACAGAGAACTAGAAACCTTAGTCAACACAAGGTCTGCAGAGGAATCACCTAATGTGGAATTACCAGGGAGTACAAAGTATTAGAGGTTCCTGGTGCTACCTTACCAGGGAGTACAACATATTAGAGGTTCCTGGTGCTACCTTACCAGGGAGTACAACATATTAGAGGTTCCTGGTGCTACCCTTACCAGGGAGTACAAAGTATTAGAGGTTCCTGGCGCTACCTTTCCAGGGAGTACAAAGTATTAGAGGTTACTGGTGCTACCCTTAACAATAAATATGGAAACTGATCAATATTAAAAAATAAAATATTACAATAAATTTCTTTGGATCACCACAGAAATTAAAGGCTATACAAGAAAAAAAAAGAAATCAGCAGACAAGAAGCATACTATTAAATTTAAAACATCTATTTCAAAGAAAACAAAGGCATATTGTCATACACAGGAGGAGACAATCATTCTGAAACCAGAAAGCCCAAACATCAGAAGAATCAAACAAAGGAACCTCCATGATATGGTTTTTGGAAATACATTAAACACAAATAGGCATACATCAGCAACATCACAGCACTGAAAGATAATGTAAAACTAGCATCCTAAATTGACAATTTAAATTCATCTCAGAGGAATCCACAATTACGAAAAAAGATTTTGAAAAGCTCAGGAGACTTCTCTACTGTCCCAGATATAGACATCAACATAAATGAACTTCTAAACAGCTTCATTTCAAACAAACCAGCTAGTACTGACAATATAAACCAACAGCAGATCTCACCTATACAGACTATCATCTTCAGACAGAGGTGAGTTACCAGATACATAGAGAACAGCTCTTATGAAACCAGACTTCAAAAAAGGACAGAAGTACCAGGTAGAGAACTATAGGCCCATCTCTCTGATATGTGTGTGCTACAAAATCCTCAAACACATTGCAATCAGCCATGAACATGCAGCGAAACACAACATCCTCTTATTATTGCAGCATGACTTGTACAAGGGCAGATCATGTAAAACACAGCTGCTGATATTCACAGACGACATAACAGCAAATATGGAAAATGACAGACAGGCATCCTTATTATGAACTTCAAGGTATTTTATAAAGTCAGCTACATCAAGCTAATGCACTAACTCCACCACTATGTATGGAATATGAGGAAAACCACCAGACAGATAAATGCATTTCTAACAGATCTACCTGTGATGGGGAATAAACCCCGATGTTGTTGCTGGGGAATAATCGTTGGACAAGACCAGCGTCGAATCAGGAGTGCCTCGGGGATAAGTATATAGTACTAGGACAGGGATAGTACTAGGACCAAGCCTATTTCTACATCAACGACATACCCACGACATTGACTTGGTAGATGAGATGGAAAATGGACTTTCACCCAGACATATGTAACATCCTTACCATTACCAGAAAGAGAAACGACATCATCCACGACTATGTTCTACACAAGCAAGTCCTGCAGCATGTGACTTCAGCACATTTTTTAGGATTAGGATGCACATTCGACATTTGTATAGACTAATCGACCATCAGATTCCAGTCATATGAAACCTCAACATCAGATCTGTCTAGTCAAAGCCCAAGCAGACCAGATGCATACAAGTGCGAGATGGTACAAAGGCTGACAGTGCACATTGTCACCAATTGCTACGGTGATAGATCAAGCATCGTTGAGATGATACAAGACAAACTGGAAGAGCCTGTAAAATCGTAGACAGGTTTTTAGCTTAAGACTGATCATGCTATACAAGATAAACAATCAGCCAGAAGCCATTAAAAAAAATAGATAGGTTCCACGCTGCTGTCTCACCAGACATATGCTTCCAAAATCCTTTCAATTCCCAACATCTTGCTGAGATTTATGAAAGGATTGAATTGAACTGAATTGAACTGGATTTTATAGTCGCACTAACAGCTAAGGTCATATGGCGACTTTCCAGCTTCTACTGGTGGAGGAAGACCCCAGGTGCCCCTCCGGACAATTTTCGTGCACGGCCGGGCACCTGGGTAGAACCACCGACATTCCGAAAGCCAGCTGGAAAGCTTCCTCACATAAAGATTCCTAGGCCCATGAGGGATCGAGCCTACAGCGGTGAGGGGCAAGTGATTGCAAGTCAGAGACTATATGAAAGGATTGAAACAGCCGTCCATCAGATGAAGTCTCAGTTGAGTTTCTAGAGTTCGAACTCTCTTTCTAAAGCTATTAAAACATCTTTATTTTTATCTAAGAGATAGACCTGTAATTACAGAACTCAATATTGACTGGGACGCCGACGTGATTACATAAACTTCCTTATTCTTCTTCGAATAGTCGAGATAAGTTTTTTGTTATTAAAAGAACAATTTTTTAAATGTTTCTTCAAGTTCATTTTTTTTTTAATTATGACAGGGAAATATGGCCTATGTCTGTTTTCGAAGCACTGAAAAAAAACACTGAAACATTTGTATTTATCTTCAAGTTTTTTACTTACTTGAAAAGCAACCAGTCAACTTTCGTCAAACCTGAACAACGCTACACAACCAACTTCAGGTCTCCCCGCTATAATCATCCAGCAGCTTGTACAAATGGATGGCAGAATCCATGTAGAGTATCCGGGTACCTGTGGTAAATAAAGATTATAGAATGAACTTATTCTGACAACAATGAAAGTATCTTCATTAATAAAGAAGACAATTCTATATTTTCATCAGCATGGATGAAGATATTGCAGTACAACTTGTCAAAAGAAACTTTTGTGCTAAAAGGTGACGATGTTGAAGTCCATGGGTGGCAATATCTAGAAAAAACATTACTTGATCTTTAAACCATGAATTTATTCTCACTTGTCTATATAATACACAAGAAATCCATGGATTCACATGTCTCGCCTAACGGGGGCTGGACTTAAAAATAACAAGAGCTGTCGGAGAACAGCGCAGCTCGACTATTCAATTTTTCAGAGAATAATAAATTATATAGCTAGTATATACCATCAGAAAACAAGGCTAAAACAATGTGGGGTTTGGTTGGGAGCGCAACATAGCTTTGTGTAAGAATTGACCAAAACTACACAGAAATATGAAAAAAAAAAAAAATCGAGTTTAGAGTGGGGTGGGGGTGGGGTGGGGTGGGGTTGGGTAGGGGTGGGGGAGATGTGGGGGTGGGTGGTGTGGGAAGTGGGGGTGATGAGAGCAAAATATATGTGTAAAAAGCTATGTAAGAATTCACCAAAACAACCCAGAAATATGGTAAAACAAAATAAGAATAAAAATATTTCAAGTGGGGTGGGAGTGGGGCGAGGGGGTGGGGGCAAGATAGCTATGTGTAAATATTAAACCTCTGGCTCTTGCAGTTCCAGAGAAGATTTTTTTCAGTTTTTCCCTATACAAGCATTTATGTAAAACTGTGATCCTCGGGGCGGGGCCAGATGTGACCCCAGGGTCACCATTTGAACAAAATTGGTAAAGGACCATAAGCTTATAGGAACAGCAAAATATTAAACCTCTGGCATGCAGTTTCAGAGAAGAAGATTTTTTAAGTTTTTCCCTGTACATGTCTATGTAAAACATGTGACCCTTGGGGCGGGCCAAATGTGACCCCAGGGTCACCATTTGAACAAACTTGGTAAAGGACCATAAGCTCATAATAAATGTAAAATATCAAACCTTTGGCTCTTGTAGTTTCCAAGAAGAAGATTTTTAAAAAAAATCCTATAAAAGTCTATGTAAAACTGTGACCCTCGAGGAGGGGACAAATTTGACCCCAAGGTCACCATTTGAACAAATTTAGTAGAGGAGCATAAGCTGATGCTACATGTAATACATGAGAGCTCTGTGCCATGAGGTTTCAGAGAAGAAGATTTTTTAAAGTTTTTTCCTATATGTCTATATGAAAAACATGCAAAACCTCAATATACCAACTTTTTACCCCTGGGGCACGGCCATTTTTGACCCCGGGGACTTTATTTGAACAAATTTGATAGTCTAGGCGTTGGAGATCATTTTAAAAGAAAAACTGTTGAAATCTGTTCAGCGGTTCTGGAGAAGAAGATTTTTTAAGTTTTCGACCATATATGGTAATGGCAGCCATCTTGGATGTAGCGCTGACCTAATTTTAATAAATCTAAAAAGCATTCATCTAAGGATCATCCATGTGAAGTTTGGTCAAAATTAGCCAAGCAGTTTCTGAGGAGAAGTCATTTGAAGAAAAGTTAACGGACGGACGGACAACGGACGACGGAAGACGGACACAACACCATCCCATAAGCTCTGCTAGCCCTTGGCCAGAAGAGCTAACAATAGACATTAAATAAAAATATTCCAGTTTAGAGCATGCGGGGTGGTGGGGGAGTGGGTGGGGAGGGTGGGGTGGGTGCAACATAGCTACATGTAAGAACTGACTAAAACAACACAGAAATATGTAAAAATAAAAAAAAGTTTTGAGTGTGTGGGTTGGGGGAGGGGTGATAGGCAGGGGGTGGGGGTGGGAGAGAGCAACATATATGTGTAAGAATTTACCAAAACAACACAGAAATATGTAAAAAAAAAAAAAAAGGTTTCAAGTGTTTGTGTGTGGTGGGGTGAGGGGTGGGGCGGGTGGAGAGGCAGGGAGTAGGGGGTGGAGCTATGTGTAAGGCGGGGAGGGGAGGGGATAACATATATGTGTAAGAATTGACTAAAACAACACAGAAATATGTAAAAAAAAAAGTACAACAAAAAAAACCTGTGTGGAAGGGGTGGGGGGGGGGGGAATTTGGGTTCCATGGGAGCCCATGGGTTACAGGAACCAAAATTGATAATGCTATAAGGAAGCCCATGGTCAAATTTGGTTGTGCTAGGATAAGAAATGTAAGAGATATAGACTTGTAAACACAGCTTACACGCAAACCTTGATGTGGGATGCCGACGCCAACGCGGACGCCAGTTCGATTACATAAGCTCTCTTATTCTTCGAATAGTCAAGCTAAAAAGGTCAAAGATGCTTAAATGAAAGTTTGTAAACATTTTAGTAACTAAAAACAATCTAGTTTGCCGTTTGCTGTGATGACATTTAAGTGCATTTGTTTAAAAACAAAATGCCAAGAGTGCCTGTGGATGCTCTACTGATTAAAACGGCTCTTATATCAAAGGTTGTCGACATAAAATTCCCATCAGTAGTTTTTTTAAAACATTGCAAAAACAACAGGGATAGGATGGCCTTAGATCGCTCACCTGGTAATCATGGGCAATAAGTCTGCTGTGTCTAGTCTGGCTTTTGTCCCACTTTCTTCTATGAATGAAATTTTATAACAAGAGGCCCAAGAGGGCCTGTGGATGCTCTACTGGCTAAAACAGCTCTTATAGATTTAGATATAGCTAGATATAGCTCTCTTTTCCTATAGATTTAACAAAGGAAAATATAATATAGCATTTTTCAACAAATCAAGGGCCATAGCTCTGTTATTACTAACAAGATCTAGCTGGTTTTCGAAATTGTCCAAGATTTCACTGATATACAGCGCTTTGCACAACTAGACATCATACTGAGGCTTCCTGCCAAATTTCGTAGAAATCCAACAAGCCGTTTTAGAGGAGTAGCGCCGACAAGAAATTTAAAATAAAAATGTCAAAGGGCCATAACTCTCAACAAGAGGCCCAAGAGGGCCTGTGGATGCTCTACTGGCTAACATGGCTCTTATAACATCAATGAAGTGAGTGACTGCCATTTTCGTTTTTTTGAAAGTTTCGGGCAAAAAACAGCTTTTTAACTAAATCAAGGGCCATAACTAAAGAATCTGGTAAAGTTTGGTAAAGATCAGATGAAAAATGAAGGCCCAACCGTATTAACGAGGCAACATATAGCATGTTTAACTAAATCAAGAACACCTCTGTTACTGGTCCGACTGGTCGAACATAGAGCTAAAAAAAAAAAAAAAAAAAAAAAAAAAATTAAAAAAAATCAAAAAAAAAAAATCAAAAAAAAAAAATCAAAAAAAAAAAATCAAAAAAAAAAATCAAAAAAATTTCAAAAAAAAGAGAAGATATTTAAAAAGTAAAAAAGTAAAAAAAAAAAAAAAATTGATAGAGGACCACAAGCTGATAGCAAATGCAAAATATTAAACCTCTGGCTCTTGCAGTTTCGGAGAAGAAGATTTTTTAAGTTTTTCCCTATACATGTCTATGTAAAACATGTGACCCATGGGGCGGGGCCAAAAGTGACCCGAGGGTCACCATTTTAACAAACTTGGTAAAGGGCCATAAGCTTATAGTAAATGCAAAATATCAAACCTCTGGCTCTTGTAGATTCCGAGAAGAAGATTTTTAAAAAATAAATCCTATATAAGTCTATGTAAAATTGTGACCCCCGGGGCGGGGACAAATTTGACCCCAGGGTCACCATTTGAACAAACTTAGTAGAGGACCATAAGCTGATGCTACATGTAATACATGAGAGCTCTGTGCCTTGTGGTTTCAGAGAAGATTTTTTAAAGTTTTTTCCTATATGTCTATATGAAAAACATGCAAAACCTCAATATACAAATTTTGGACCCCCGGGGCACAGCCATTTTTGACCCCGGGGACTTTATTTGAACAAACTTGATAGTCTAGGCGTTGGCGATCATTTTAAAAGAAAAACTGTTGAAATCTGTCCAGCGGTTCTGGAGAAGAAGATTTTTTAAGGTTTCGACCATATATGGTAATGGCAGCCATCTTGGATGTAGCGTTGAACTAATTTTAACAAATCTAAAAAGCATTCATCTAAGGATCATCCACGTGAAGTTTGGTCAAAATTAGCCAAGCGGTTTCTGAGGAGAAGTCGTTTGAAGAAAAGTTAACGGACGACAGACAGACAGACGACAGACAGACGACAGACGACAGACAGACGACGGACGACGGACAACACAGCATCCCATAAGCTCTGCTGGCCCTTGGCCAGTAGAGCTAAAAACAGCTTTTTAACTAAATCAAGGGCCATAACTAAATAATCTGGTAAAGTTTGGTAAAGATCAGATGAAAAATGAAGGCCCTACCGTATTAACGAGGCAAAATATAGCATGTTTAACTAAATCAAGAACACCTCTGTTACTGGTCCGACTGGTCGAACATAGAGATAAAAAAAATAATATATTTTTCAAAAAAAAAATAAAAAAAATTCAAAAATTCAAAAATTCCAAAAAAAAAAAAAAAAAAAAAATCAAAAAAAAAAATCAAAAAAAAAAAATTCAAAAAATTCAAAAAAAAATAAAAAATAAGATATTTAAAAAACTAATTCAAAAAGAAAAATAATTAAAAAAAAAACAATAAAAATAAAAAACCCTATACATGTCTATGTAAAACATGTGACCCTTGGGGCGGGGTCAAATATGGTCACCATTTGAACAAACTTGGTAAAGGACCATAAGCTTATAGCAAATGCAAAATATTAAACCTCTGGCTCTTGCAGTTACAGAGAAGAAGATTTTTTTCAGTTTTTCCCTATACAGGCATTTATGTAAAACTGTGACCCCCGGAGTGGGGCCAGATGTGACCCCAGGGTCCCCATTTGAACAAAATTGGTAAAGGACCATAAGCTTATAGCAACAGCAAAATATTAAACCTCTGACTCTTGCAGTTTCAGAGAAGAAGGTTTTTTAAGTTTTTCCCTATACATGTCTATGTAAAACCAGGGTCCCCATCTGAACAAAATTGGTAAAGGACCATAAGCTTATAGCAACAGCAAAATATTAAACCTCTGGCTCTTGCAGTTTCAGAGAAGAAGATTTTTTAAGTTTTTCCCTATACATGTCTATGTAAAACATGTGACCCTTGGGGCGGGGTCAAATATAACCCGAGGGTCACCATTTGAACAAACTTGGTAAAGGACCATAAGCTTATAGCAAATGCAAAATATTAAACCTCTGGCTCTTGCAGTTACAGAGAAGAAGATTTTTTTCAGTTTTTCCCTATACAGGCATTTATGTAAAACTGTGACCCCCGGGGCGGGGCCAGATGTGACCCCAGGGTCCCCATTTGAACAAAATTGGTAAAGGACCATAAGCTTATAGCATCAGCAAAATATTAAACCTCTGACTCTTGCAGTTTCAGAGAAGAAGGTTTTTTAAGTTTTTCCCTATACATGTCTATGTAAAACATGTGACCCTTGGGGCGGGGCCAAATGTGACCCCAGGGTCACCATTTGAACAGACTTGGTAAAGGACCATAAGGTTATAATAAATGTAACATATCAAACCTCTGACTCTTGTAGTTGGCGAGAAGATTTTTAAAAAAAAATCCTATATTAGTCTATGTAAAACTGTGACCCTCGGGGCGGGGACAAATTTGACCCCAGGGTCACCATTTGAACAAACTTAGTAGAGGACCATAAGCTGATGCTACATGTAATACATGAGAGCTCTGTGCCATGAGGTTCCAGAGAAGAAGAATTTTTTCAGTTTTTCCCTATACAAGCCTATGTAAAACATGTGACCCTTGGGGCGGGGCCAAAAGTGACCCGAGGGTCACCATTTGAACAAACTTGGTAAAGGACCATAAGCTTATAGTAAATGCAAAATATCAGACCTCTGGCTCTTGTAGTTTCCGAGAAGATTTTTTAAAAAAAAATCCTATATAAGTCTATGTAAAACTGTGACCCCCGGGGCGGGGTCAAATTTGACCCCAGGGTCACCATTTGAACAAACTTAGTAGAGGACCATAAGCTGATGCTACATGTTATACATGAGAGCTCTGTGGCTTGTGGTTTCAGAGAAGAAGATTTTTTAAAGTTTTTTCCTATATGTCTATATGAAAAACATGCAAAACCTCAATATACAAATTTTGGACCCCCGGGGCACAGCCATTTTTGACCCCGGGGACTTTATTTGAACAAACTTGATAGTCTAGGCGTTGGCGATCATTTTAAAAGAAAAACTGTTGAAATCTGTCCAGCGGTTCTGGAGAAGAAGATTTTTTAAGGTTTCTACCATATACGGTAATGGCATCCATGTTGGATGTTGCGCTGACCTAATTTTAACAAATCTAAAAAGCATTCATCTCAGGATCATCCAAGTGAAGTTTGGTCAAAATTTGCCTTGCGGTTTCTGGGGAGGTCGTTTGAAGAAAAGTTAACGACGACGACGGACGACGGACGAGGAGTGCTCCCAATAGATCACCTTGAGCCTTTGGCTCAGTTGATCTAAAAAACATCAACGCCACAAAAGAAGGTCAAGATCAAGACACAAAAATGTCAAAACAAAATAAAATGTTTTGTGTCTTCCAAAGATTAAGCTATAAACTAGGTTTAAGGCATCTAGTTCATAATTATAATTCATGAGAAAGTGATGTAAATGTTAACAATTAAAGTTATCTGCCCTTTGCTTGGATGGTGAAAGTAACATCCACATCCCAAGATACAACTATAAGCAAAGTTTGAATGGTCTTAGTGCATACAATTTGTGAAAGTGACCTAAACATAAAAGTTGAAGGTAAAAATTATAAGGTTATCTGCCCTTTGCTTGGAGTGTTAAGGTCACGTCCACATTTGCCTTGTCAGGTTGCGATGTACCACTCAAGATACAACTATAAGCAAAGTTTGAAAGGTCTCAGTGCATACAATTTGTGAAAAAGTGACCTAAACATAAAAGTTGAACGTAAAAGTAACAAGAGGTCAATGACCTTGAAGCTCTACTGATTGATTTTGATTTCAGGAAGTAGTCGCTACAGACTTTTTTGAAAATCTATTTTTAACCATGGCGGCCATCTTGAATTTCCGGCCGACCTGAAATTTTGCTAAGATCAATAAGACATTAAGAGCAACATTCCTGTGAAGTTTCATGAAAATCCGTCAGGTAGTATCAAAGAAGTAGTCGCTACAAGTTTTCATTATATAACTCTATGTAAACAAAGCAGCCATGTTTAAGGTCAAATCAAAACGATTTTCGACAAGGACCAACATCATGTCATGTCATACTGATCATTTTAGAAAAAGTCCCATATCAATATCTCTTATTGTTTTGAAGAAGTACCGTATTTGTCGGGGTATAGCGCGCACTTTTTTACCCCAGATTCTGTGGCTGAAGTTGGGGTGCGCGGTTTAAGCAACAAGTAATGATTTACTTTTTTTTTTTCAGCCAAGACGAGAAGTTTTGTGGTTTTCAAAAAGTCGCAAGACCGGCCGTTTACTACAGAGATTGAATCGAACAGAAGTTGGCTTGTTTCTATTGTTTCAATAAAATGCGTTGTATGCTATATGCTTATTATCAATAAAAATAATAAAATCAAACTTTACCATGTTTTATGTTGATTATTGTTGAGAAAATACCATTGAAATGTTGAAAAATACAATTGTTTACAAAAATCGGCATTTTGAAATGAAAACGAGGCTGGGGTTTTCCGAACCCGCAGACTGGGTTAGTGCATATTTTATTAATAGAATACAATAGAATTGTATGTATAATAATATATTATTTCTAATAAACAACGACCCCCTTACTTATTTGTTAAAGTTGATTTCTGAATTTCTGAATTTCGACAACGTAGAATCATGATTATTCCTAAATTGGTTCAAGGGTTCATTTGATTGGGAAAACGTGTTAAGTGTGAAGTGTTTGGTTTATGTTAACTGACCGCATACAATGATAACTAATTATTAAACAAACATGTGAAACTCGACTGGGATAGACGTCTTTTGTGTACCGGTCTACTGGTGTGAATTTTTTTTTACTTCTATTTTTAACTAGGGAACTTTAAATATCTACGAGTAGGGTTTAGTGTTTGGGGTTTAGGTTTACAGCAGTCTTATACTCTATACGTTTGCTCTCTGATTATTATCAGGGTGCAACAGCTTAGACTGCTTGAAGTTGTTTTTTTGTCCAAATCACAAAAGTCTATTTTTAGAATCTATTCTTATCCAGAGGCGAGTGTACAGTTTCGGGAATATCCCTACTACACAATTATTTTCGTTTTTGATAAGATTTGTCTAATAAAAGACTCTTACATCTAATAAAAGAAAAGTCATGCATTAGTTTAGTTATCTAATGCACATATAAAACTCTGAGAGCAACATTTACATTGAAACTTCTTGAATTTTTACTTAGAACATTGTTAGTGATAGAGGATTTTCGAATTTATTCACTGAGTTTATATAGAAACGTACTACATACGTTTCATTTCGTTTCCGGTTTAGGCTTTATGTTTCATGCTACAAATTTAGATACATAGTATTACTATAGTTAATTACTTCTGTTTGTAGTGTTGATGATTTCGAGACTTGTCAATCCAAAATATTAAATATAATATGATCGTAATAAAAGTTGAACACGGGCGTGGGTTTTTTATTTTATTGAAACTTGAGTAAACAACAAAAGTATACTCAACAGTACAAGTTTATTTACACTTGAGTAAAAAAACACAGTCTAACATGCAGCTTCGTTTTAGCAAATCAAAATTCGTTTTACATTTCCTCTTTGGTCAATGCTTCAAAATGGCGCTCTGCTGTCCTGAAATTGAAAACACATGTTTTTAATGCGCGTTTTACGCTACAATACATAAAAAAAAGTTTTTTTTCTAAGGATTTCAGGCCCAAAGTCGGGGTGCGCGTTATATGCGCATGCGCGCTATACGCCGACAAATACGGTAGTCGCTACAAACTTATTTATTTTAAATCTATTTTTAGCTGTGGCGGCCATCTTGAAATTTCCGGCCGACCTGAAATTTTTCTAGGATCAACTAGACATCAAGAGCAACATTCCTGTGAAGTTTCATGAACATCCGCCAAGTAGTTTCAGAGGAGTAGTCGCTACAAGTTTTTACTATATAACTCTATGTAACCAAAGATGGCCACTGGCAGCCATGTTTAACGTTGAATCAAAATAATTTTCCACAAGGATCTACATCATGTCATGCTGATCATTTTAGAAAAAGTCCCATATCAATATCACTTATAGTTTTCAAGAAGTAGTCGCTACAAACTTATTTTTTAAAAATCTATTTTTAGCTGTGACGGCCATCTTGAATTTCCGGCCGACCTGAAATTTTGATAGGATCAATTAGACATTAAAAGCAACATTCCTGTAAAGTTTCATGACAATCCGCCAAGTAGTTTCAGAGGAGTAGTCGCTACAAGTTTTTACTATATAACTCTATGTAAACAAAGATGGCCGCTGGCAGCCATGTTTAAAGTTGAATCAAAACGATTTTTGACTAGGATCAACATCATGTAATGCTGATCATTTTAGAAAAAGTCCCATATCAATATCACTTATAGTTTTCAAGAAGTAGTCGCTACAAACTTATTTTTTAAAAATCTATTTTTAGCTGTGACGGCCATCTTGAATTTCCGGCCGACCTGAAATTTTTCTAGGATCAATTAGACATCAAGAGCAACATTCCTGTAAAGTTTCATGACAATCCGCAAAGTAGTTTCAGAGAAGTAGTCGCTACAAGTTTTTACTATATAACTCTATGTAAACAAAGATGGCCGTTGGCAGCCATGTTTAACGTTGAATCAAAACGATTTTTGACTAGGATCAACATCATGTCATGCTGATCATTTTAGAAAAAGTCCCATATCAATATCACTTATAGTTTTCAAGAAGAAGTCGCTACAAACTTGTATTTTAAAACTCTATTTTTAGCTTTGGCGGCCATCTTGGATTTCACATCAACATGAATTTTTGCTAGGATCAACTAGACTTTATGGGCAACATTTCTGTAAAGTTTCATGAATATCCATCCAGTAGTTTCAGCTGTGAAGTCGCTACAAATAAAAGTTTACGGACAGACAGACGGACAGACGGACAGATGGACGGACGGACAGACGGACAGACGGACGGACGGACGACGGACGCCGCACCACGGCATAAGCTCTGCTGATCTCTGATCAGTAGAGCTAAAAACTATTAAGTTATCTGCCCTTTGCTTGGAGGGTCAAGGTCACTTCCACATTTGCTTTCTCACATTGTGATGTACGACCCAAGATACAACTATAAGCAAAGTTTAAAAGGTCTAGTGCATACATTTTGTGAGAAAATGACCTAAACGCAAAACTTGAATGTTGACGCCTTCGCAGACGTTGCCGGAGAAGCAACACCTATGTCCAGGGTTTGACATTAACGGTTGTCTGCTTGTCTGATGCTATGCAGATTCTATTGGGGACAAGTTAATTGTCCTAGGTGACCTGTCCGACGAACGACTAAATTTTATACCAAACAATAATTTTACATCTTGAAAAATGAAAAATCACGAGTGAAAAAATGTATCAAGACATCGTCGAGCACATTATAAATGATGAATACAAACTCTCGTTTTCATTGGTTGAGGCGTGACTTTCGTGTAATTACGAGAAAAACCGACTGAACTCGCTCATTTCCGTATATCATCAGAAATACTGCTCGTAGGTATTTCCAAAGATACAAACGTCGATTCGATGGGTTTGGTTTATTTGTCCCGGCAAAGTACCGCGTAAACCGTAACAAAAATCGGAAATGGATTGATTTTAAACATATTTTTGTTTAAGTTTTATAGTTAAATATAAAAATATTTTGTAATAAATTGCGTACAAAGAATACAAACTCACTCATTTACGTAGATCATCGGAATAACGACCAGCATGCTGGTTCTATGGGCGCAGCCATTGTTACTTACAAGTGACTGAACCCACATGACTGAAAAGTAGTATACAAGTTGGTGTCTATTCCTTTCTGATATTATTTTTGGAAAAAAAATGGTTGAGGCAGTTCGGATCGCTGAGTTACGAGTTTTGTTTAACCAATCATTTTTACGGTAATTGCCCATCGAGTTTTGTTTAACCAATCAATTTTACGGTAACTGCCGATCTTATGTCGGACATGTGCGTAGACGGTAGGTGGCGTATTTTAAACCATATTTTCTCACAACATTATAAATATTACAGACACCGGCAATGACCTAACTTGACCTTGAAAAATAAATAGTCTTTGTCACCCAGACGTACGCAGTCTGCTCAGAAAAGGTGGGCCATGAAGGTGGACATGCGGCTGGGTGATCGAGTCTAGAAAATAACCAAACAAATGTGGCGATATCTGTCAGCTGAAAACCCCCCCAGAAAAATGATAATGATCTTGTTTTTTTATCACTTTTACATGAAGTGAGTGGACAAGTAAATTTGGCTGGGGACAAGTCAATTTCAAAAAAAGTTAATGTCAAACCCTGATGTCTTTTCTTTTCTTCGAAGAGGGGAGACAAAAAAACAGTGAAATCGATATGACTGGAACAACAGCAACAGGACCAACATATTAAACAACAAAAACAACACCCAAGCCAAAAACTGAATCCACAATGACAACAACAAAACAACAAAACAACAGTGAAGTCAATTTGACTGAAACTACAACCACAGGATCAACATATAATCAAACAACACCACCCAAGCCAAATACAGAATCAACAATGACAACAACAAACCAAAGTGAAGTCGATATGACTGAAACTACAACAACAAGATCAACATATAATCAAACAACAACACCCAAGGAAAATACAGGATCAACAATGACAACAAGAAAACAAGAGGGCTAAAATGGCCCTAAATCGATCACCTGAGGATCTTTGCAATGATGAACAAGAGGCCCAAGAGGGCCTGTAGTCTTGGGCCTGTAGACGCTCTACTTGTATGATGTGATTCAAAAACATAAACATGATAGAGGCCAACCCAAGAAACATGTTTCCTATATATAACTCTATGTAAACTTTGGGTTATCGTGGCGGCCATTTTGAATATTTGACGACAACGAAAAATACAAACTTGATGGTGGCCAACAACAGGAACATGTATATGATATTTAACTAGAATGGAATAAGTGGTAATATGTCGTTTGATAAATGTCCTTAAATTTGACCTAAGTTTAGCCATGGTGGCAAATTTGACCTAATTTTAGCCATGGTGGCCATCATGGATGACTGGAGGCCCCAAAAACGCAAATCTAAGGGGGACAAACCCAAAGATCATTGTGCTTAAAAGTGAAATGTCAAAATTAGACGTCACTTCCGTTTGTCTTGTATTTTTGTCGTCTGCTAAAAAAGTAAACAATATCTCATCATGGAAGACTTTATAGAGACAACAAAGCAGAGAATTGATGAAAAGTTGGTTTTAATTGGTCATAAAGGTTGCCATAAGTGGACTGGGACCACGTCAGGGAGTATCGGGCTAAAATATGGTCAAATAAGAATTAAATTCCCTGGAGATGTCCATTCCAAGTACTATTATGTACAGAGCCCAGTTTATTTTGCACCATAATCTTGTTCCCATCCCCCATGGGGTTCATGTATCACATTTATGTCAATTTTCTCTTTGTTGCACCCCAGACCACCTTCATTTAGACCCCCAGTTTGTTAATAACTCCAGACAAAATTGTTCCTCCCACTGTAATGGACATTCTTTTGGTGGAGTTTTATATCCTAACTGTATTTTTTAGATCTGTTTTCATTATCATGCAAATAGCACATACAACTTGAGTGAAAAACAAACTTTTCGCATACTATTTACAGTATTTACAGTATTTACATGTATGCAAAAGTGCTGTAAAAGGCGACAATGCCCGCATGTACCATGAAATCACAACTGTATTATAGTTGTGGATACAGCACAACACATTATGTGTACCAAAAACCTCAGAATAGGTTAAATTGTCATTTAACCTGAATATTGATGATCACTGAGGTGTGGCATATTTGAAAAATCAGGTTTTGGGTCTGTCATAGCTTTTAAATACTTGCATGAAGCTTGTATTTATGCCGTCGAGTGTTTCTCCGCGAGACCCGGGCTGACTTAATATATGCTCTACTTTTCATTAATCGGTGCGTATGCTCTACTTTTTGTATGTATTTTATTACAGAGGAGCCCTGAGTGAGACTGGCACCTAATACTTCACTTTTGAGGAGAGTGGAATCACCATATCCAGGTTTAACTTCAGAACTTGACCGTGTAAGCGACCTCTACAGTTACGTGAAAAGGTGACTGCCTTCGGATTGACGGCTTGATACGACCGATTTGCGGCTTCACACTTCTGAGTAGAGGTAAGAAGTTGTGTTTTTATAAGGCTATCTTTCCCGAGCAGAACCTCCATGCACTTTTTGAGTTTCAACTCATCAGTGTCTGTCATTCTAAGTCTAACATAAGGAGGTAAGTACAGATTTGCATTTGTATTGTTCCCAGAACAGACAAGACTGTATTGTGAGCAAGATGAACCACAGTACCCTTTAAAGCACATAACAATAACTATTAATGATGTCAGGCATGACAGAGCTAATCTTTGAAACATTGTGATTGTATTTCCTGTGTGCTGCCTTTAGTTCGGAAATACAGCGAGCACGCACCGACAGGGCAAGTCTGTTCTTAAGATTACTTTTTTTCTGACCCGACAGCATTGTTTTACTGAAATTGGTTTTGTTTATTTACCGTGCAGACCCCTGTGTGATTCGGACAGACAACATTTTCCCCTTTATTTTTTAAACGCGCAGATACATTGCACAGCTTTTGGCCTATGTTTACTCCAACTATTTGTTTTTGCCTTGTATTGTTTTCACACATAGTGGTTGTGACAATGGTACCTGCTTGAAATGGAGTGTTGTCAGAGTTAAAGATTGGATTATTATAGCATGAATCACCCTCTAGCCCCACCATTTTTGGATCTTTCTGACCACATATGTCATTTTCCTTAACAAGATTTTGCCTTCTTTCTTTCATTGAGTCCTTATTTAATTGTTCTATAGCCTTGCTGGCTGTAATTGATGTTCTGTGCATTGAACTCTGGCAGGGTGGAATAATGTTTGTATTTGCAAGGATGCGACAGGCGCCAGTGTTACTGACTGTTGTACTCATGAGTCCTAATTGGAGCTCAATATTTGCCTTAGCTGACCTCCTGCCCTTTTTTTTAGTGGTTACTTCTTTAAATAACTTGTAGTATTGACTTACATATTTACATTTTGTACATTTTAGCCGTTCCACGCAACAAATACCCCATTTCCGCGATTTCTCGACATCAAAGACAAGGTCACCAGTACAGTCAAGATTAAAAGCAACATGTACCTTCAACTCTGTATTAAACATTCTTTGCACCTCATATGGCTGATAAACTTTGTTAACAAGCAAATCTGGGTGAACATTGTTTGCAATGGTTGTTGCATATTTTGACAAGAGTGATGTTTTTCGACCAAGCGGTCGTAATGCTTTTGATGCTGTTTCAGACCCATCTACATCTTGGAACACTAATGACCCATCTACATTTTCATGAACTCTTGAATGAAATGTTTCAACATTTAACCTGGCATACGTTGACTTAGTATTGTTATTTGCAGGTGAAAACTCAATCTTCTTACCTTTGTTTACATTCGGAATGCCTTTTTGGAAACCAGATATTTTTGAAAGCCTTTGATGGCTTGTAAGACCCATATTGGACTGTATAGACACCCTGAACTTACATATTTTGTAGATGGGCTGTGAATGTCTATCTATATTATTGTACTAAATGTATTTTATACTCATAAAGTCAATTACACCAATCATGTGTGCAATGGACCATTGAACCATATCTGAAGTTTATGTGATCTCTCCCCTGGTCATTAACACCTTTTCAGACAATGAGACCAATCATTGGCAACTTGTTTTGATGGAATTAAAACATCACAGAGGTGTCAAACTTGGGGATTAAAATGTTGCTTTAAAGTCATAGCAATGTTATATTGAATAATTTCATTCAAAATTAGTAAAGAATAAAAAAAAAAGAAGTTTTTTTGGTAAAAAAATAGGTATTTTTCCATTTTTTCTCCATTTTTTGTTGAAATTTTCATACAAAAAAAAAGAAAAACAAGAAGAAAATGTAATTTAGCACCATTTTATAGTAATATGGACACTTACGCATGCATTACATGCTAAATTTAATTAAAAAATGACGCGTTTGTTGTTTAATGTCTTATATCTTGATTGACTTCAATATGCCTCGTACAGCAATTTTTCAGAAATATGGCTGTCAAAATGATGGGTTGCTAAAAACAGGCATAAAATAAAAAATATTCATAATTTTAAGCTGATCTTTGGGGTTTTTCTTGGAATTAAGTCATACTATAGGATATTGGAAGATTTTTCACTTTAAAAAGAAAAAATAATCCATTATAGGTCTAATTACACTAAATCAACAGGATGTGCATGCCTGGTGCAGTCGAAAGTAGTTCTCTATTAAAGAGTTCTAATCTTTTTTTTCTTTAAAAATATTTTTTACAGCAATTTCCTGTTATTTTTTTGGCTGTAACTGTATTCTGGACATGTTATTGATATTGATTTTCATGAGCAGACACACTTGTCTTCATGCCAAAGTAAGTTTCCCAGCATTCTAACGAGGTTTGAGTTTTCTACAGGTCAGTAAATATGAGATTTTAGTATGGGAGTGTATGGGAGAAACATTTACGCTATTATAACCTTAAGTTTTATCAAAATCTTTCAGGCGGTTTCAGAGAAGATGTAATTTTTGACCTTTTCCTATGTAACTCTATGTAAATTTTGGGTCGCCGTGGTGGCCATTTTGATTATTCAACGATAACGAAAAACGCAAACTTGATAGAGGCTAACCCAAGGAACATGTATATGATATTTCACAAGAATGGAATAAGTCGTTCAGATGTCGTTTGAAATTCATTTAAATTTGACCTAGTTTTAGCTATGGCGGCCATCTTGGATGACTGGCGGCCGCAAAAAACATAAATCTGAGAGGGACTATCCCAAATATTATTGTGATTAAGTTTCATCAAAATCTTTCAGGCAGTTTCAGAGAAGATGTCATTTTTAACCTTTTCCTATATAACTTCAGGTCGCCGTGGAGGCCATTTTGATTATTTGACGATAACGAAAACACAAACTTCAAACTCAAGGAACATGTATATGATATTTCACAAGAATGGAATAAGTGGTTTCGGAGCAGATGTCGTTTGAAATTTCCTTAAATTTGGCCTAGTTTTAGCCATGGCGGCCATCTTGGATAACCGGCAGCCGCAAAAAAAACACAAATCTGAGAGCGACTATCCGAAATATCATGGTGATTAAGTTTCATCAAAATCCTTCAAGCAATTTCAGAGGAGATGTCGATTTTATAAAATTGCTAACAGACGGACAGACAGACGGAAAGTGATCGCATACTGGGCCTTGGGCCAGTAGAGCTAAAAAAATTGTCCTCTCGCAAATGCTGATTGAAGTTGTTCTTATGTCTGTCCTTATGCAAGTCGTAAAAACATGCAAAATCTCTACATACAAACTTTGGACCCAGAGGTTGCAGCCATCTTTGACCCCAGCGACATCAAATGAGCAAACTTGATAGACCAGGGATTAGCAATCATTAATAATAATAATAAAGAACAAGAAAACAAGGGGGCCTGTGGATGCTCTACAAGCTAAAATGGCTCTTATATGAAGGGGTTCCATCATTAATTTCCTTTTAATACCTTTTTACAAGTGCAAAACACAACACCCTCAACCAAAATTTAAACCCACAACTCCATGCTAACAAATTAAAAGAAGATTTTTTAAGTATTACCCTATACAAATCTATGTAAAAGAGATGACTCCTTGGGCAGGGGCCAAATGTGACCCAAGGGTATAATTAAGCAAATGCAAAACATTAAACCTCTGGCTCTTGTAATTTCAGAAGATTTTTTAAATTTTCCCTATATAAGTCTATGTAAAACATGCAAAATCTTTATATACAAACTTTAGAAAAATTAAACAAAAGAAACAAGAGGCCCAAGAGGGCCTGTGGATGCTCTACTGGCTAATATGGCTCTTATGACATCAATGAAGCGAGTGACTATCGTCTTAAAGAGGCAAACTATAGCATTTTTAACTATATCAAGAGCAGTAACTCTGTGATGACTGGTCCGATCTGGCTGGTTTTCCAAGTTGGCTAGTAGAGATAATAAAAATATAAAAAAAAAAAAAAAAAAATTAAAAAAAAAAAATTAAAAAAATAAAAATATATATGTTTAAAATTAAAAAATTAAAAAAAAAAAAAAATTTAAAAAAAATAATTTAAAAATAAAATATGAAAAAAAAAAATAATAAAAAAAAAATAAAATAAAAAAATAAAAAATAAAGAAATTAAAAAATTTAAAACAAGCATTGATGTAAAACTGTGACCCCCGGGGCGGGGCCAGATGTGACCCCAGGGTTAGCATTTGAACAAAATTGGTAAAGGACCATAAGCTTATAGCAACAGCAAAATATTAAACCTCTGGCTCTTGCAGTTTCAGAGAAGAAGATTTTAAGTTTTTCCCTATACATGTCTATGTAAAACATGTGACCCTTGGGGCGTGACCAAATGTGACCCCAGGGTCACCATTTGAACAAACTTAGTAAAGGACCATAAGCTTATAATAATTGTAAAATATCAAACCTCTGGCTCTTGTAGTTTCCGAGAAGAAGATTTTTAAAAAAAATATCCTATATAAGTCTATGTAAAACTGTGACCCTCGGGGCGGGGAAAAATTTGACCCCAGGGTCACCATTTGAACAAACTTAGTAGAGGACCATAAGCTGATGCTACATGTAATACATGAGAGCTCTGTGCCTTGTGGTTTCAGAGAAGAAGATTTTTTAAACTTTTTTCCTATATGTCTATATGAAAAACATGCAAAACCTCAATATACAAACTTTGGACCCCCGAGGCACGGCCATTTTTGACCCCGGGGACTTTATTTGAACAAACTTGATAGTCTAGGCGTTGACGATCATTTTAAAAGAAAAACTGTTGAAATCTGTCAAGCGGTTCTGGAGAAGAAGATTTTTTAAGGTTTCGACCATATATGGTAATGGCAGCCATCTTGGATGTAGCGCTGACCTAATTTTAACAAATCTAAAAAGCATTCATCTAAGGATCATCCATTTGAAGTTTGGTCAAAATTAGCCAAGTGGTTTCTGACGAGAAGTCGTTTGAAGAATTCCCTATACATGTCTATGTAAAACATGTGACCCTTGGGGCGGGGCCAAATGTGACCCTAAGGTCACCATTTGAACAAACTTGGTAAAGACCATAAGCTTATAGTAAATGCAAAATATCAAACCTCTGGCTGTTGTAGTTTCCGAGAAGAAGATTTAAAAAAAAAAATCCTATATAAGTCTATGTAAAACTGTGACCCCCGGGGCGGGGACAAATTTGACCCCAGGGTCACCATTTGAACAAACTTAGTAGAGGACCATAAGCTGATGCTACATGTAATACATGAGCGCTCTGTGCCTTGTGGTTTCAGAGAAGAAGATTTTTTAAAGTTTTTTCCTATCTGTCTGTATGAAAAACATGCAAAACCTCAATATACAAACTTTGGACCCCCGGGGCACGGCCATTTTTGACCCCGGGGACTTTATTTGAACAATCTTGATAGTCTAGCCGTTGGCGATCATTTTAAAAGAAAAAATGTTGAAATCTGTCCAGCGGTTCTGGAGAAGATTTTTTAAGGTTTCGACCATATATGGTAATGGCAGCCATCTTGGATGTAGCGCTGACCTAATTTTAACAAATCTAAAAAGCATTCATCTAAGGATCATCCATGTGAAGTTTGGTCAAAATTAGCCAAGCGGTTTCTGAGGAGAAGTCGTTTGAAGAAAAGTTAACGGACGACGGACGACGGACGGACGACGGAAGACGGACAACACACCATCCCATAAGCTCTGCTAAAAACTCATCCAAATAGGATACGATAATAAAAATGAATAAAAAAAATAATTAAAAAAAAATCCTCCATAAGCTTATAGTAAATGCAAAATATTAAACCTCTGGCTCTTGTAGTTTCAGAGAAGAAGGTTTTGTTTTTTTCCCTATATAAGTCTATGTAAAACTGTGACCCCCGGGGCAGAGCCAAATTTGACCTCAGGGTCACCATTTGAACAAACTTAATAGAGGACCATAAGCTGATGCTACAAGTAATACATGAGAGCTCTATGCCTTGTGGTTTCAGAGAAGAGTTTTTTCAAATTTGTCCTATATGTCTATGAAAAACGGGCAAAATCTCAATATACAAACAAGGGCACGGCAATTTTTGACGTATAATCAAACAACAGCAACACCCGAGCCAAATACTGAATCAACAATGACAACAACAAAACAACAGTCAAGTCGATATGACTGAAACTACAACAACAGGATCAACATAAAATCAAACAACAACAACACCCAAGCCAAATAGTGAATCAAAAATGACAACAAACTAGTCATTTAATGGGCCGTAACTCCGCCAAAAATCACCCAACCGGAACACGACGACGATGTGCACAACTAGGTTTGGTAATGATCATCCTGGAAAGTTTCGTTGAAATGAGAACTATGTTCATAGAGCCCCAGATAAGCTGCATATTTGCGTAATTACCCAATTAAAACAATGAAAAATCCAATTGAAATTAAAATCAAGCGTACCAAAAAGCATATGAAATCCCATTTAAGCAATTTTTTAAAAAATGTTTGCGTACAAACTGTTTTCCATTATTGCACGTTGTCTCTAGACTTTCCTAGAATGTAAACAAATCTTCGTTGTTCTGTGTTCTCCCGGTTAATTAGCGAACCCGTCTATTAGACGTTACTGGAGTATTAAACAGTATGTTGCTATAGAACAAAGTAATTTCGTAAACCAGTCCAATATAAAATAAAGTCTAGATCACTACATGGCTTGGTAATTTTCAAGCGTTTGTGTAAAATTTCGTCCGTCAAAAGAGGTCGTAAAAAGGCCAGTATAAATACACAGCAAAACAAAATTGTATGGCATTTTGGAATTCCCAAACCATTAGATGGTGACAGGGTTGTTTCGGGAATTATAGAAGAATTAATCGATATATGTATTCACCCGTCAATTCCAATTGTTCACGATGTATTAAATGATATTTTGTCATCAGTAACAAAACCGAAACAAGAAATCCATGGATTCACATGTCTCGCCTAATGGGGGCTGTACTTAAAAATAAAAAGGTCAATGATGCTTAAATGAAAGTTTGTACACATTTTAGTAATTAAAAACAATGCCGTTTGCTGAGATGACATTTAAGTGCATTTGTTTAAGAACAAAATGCCATTCTATTAAAAACAAGAGGCCCAACAGGGCCTGTGGATGCTCTACTGGCTAAAATGGCTCTTATATCAAGGGTTGTCGACATAAAATTCCCATCAGTAAATTTTTTAAAACATTGCAAAAACAACAGGGATAGGATGGCCTTAGATCACTCACCTGGTAATCATGGGCAATATGTCTGCTGTGTCTAGTCTGGCATGGACATTTTTTAATTTGTCCCACTTTCTTCTATGAATGAAATTTCATAACAAGAGGCCCAAGAGGGCCTGTGGACGCTCTACTGGCTAACATGGCTCTTATAACATCAATGAAGTGAGTGACTGCCATTTACGTTTTTTTAAAAGTTTCGGGCAAAAAACAGCTTTTTAACTAAATCAAGGGCCATAACTAAAGAATCTGGTAAAGTTTGGTAAAGATCAGATGAAAAATGAAGGCCCTACCGTATTAACGAGGCAAAATATAGCATGTTTAACTAAATCAAGAACTCCTCTGTTACTGGTCAGACTGGTCGAACATAGAGCTGAAAAAAAAAATAAAAAATAAAAAAAAAGGAAAACTGAGGGTCACCATTTGAACAAACTTGGTAAAGGACCATAAGCTTATAGCAAACACAAAATATTAAACCTCTGGCTCTTGCAGTTCCAGAGAAGAAGATTTTTTTCAGTTTTTCACTATACAAGCATTTATGTAAAACTGTGACCCCCGAGGCAGGGCTAGATGGGACCCCAGGGTCCCCATTTGAAAAAAATTGGTAAAGGACCATAAGCTTATAGCAACAGCAAAATATTAAACCTCTGGCTCTTGCAGTTTTAGAGAAGAAGATTTTTTTAAGTTTTTCCCTATACATGTCTATGTAACACATGTGACCCTTGGGGCGGGGCCAAATGTGACCCCAGGGTCACCATTTGAACAAACTTGGTAAAGGACCATAAGCTTATAATAAATGTAACATATCAAACCTCTGACTCTTGTAGTTTGCGAGATGAAGATTTTTACAAAAAAAATCCTATATAAGTCTATGTAAAACTGTGACCCCCGGCGCGGGGACAAATTTGACCCAAGGGTCACCATTTGAACAAACTTAGTAGAGGACCATAAGCTGATGCTACATGTAATACATGAGAGCTCTGTGGCATGTGGTTCCGGAGAAGAAGATTCTTTTCAGTTTTTCCCTATACAAGCCTATGTAAAACTGTGACCCCCGGGGTGGGGCCAAATGTGACCCCCGGGTCACCATTTGAACAAACTTGGTAGAGGATCACAAGCTTATAGCAAATGCAAAATATTAAACCTCTGGCTCTTGCAGTTTCAGAGAAGAAGATTTTTTTAAGTTTTTCCCTATACATGTCTATGTAACACATGTGACCCTTGGGGCGGGGCCAAATGTGACCCCAGGGTCACCATTTGAACAAACTTGGTAAAGGACCATAAGCTTATAATAAATGTAACATATCAAACCTCTGACTCTTGTAGTTTGCGAGATGAAGGTTTTTAAAAAAAAATCCTATATAAGTCTATGTAAAACTGTGACCCCCGTCGCGGGGACAAATTTGACCCCAGGGTCACCATTTGAACAAACTTAGTAGAGGACCATAAGCTGATGCTACATGTAATACACGAGACCTCCTCTGTGCCTTGTAAAGCTTATAGTAAATGCAAAATATCAAACCTCTGGCTGTTGTAGTTTCCGAGAAGATTTTTTAACAAGAGGGCCAAGATGGCCCTAAATCGATCACCTGAGTACTGGCACATTATCAACTTCCTCAAAATCTTATGGTCATATACAATCTGTACAAGTTTGGTTAAGATTGTTCAAGAAATGTGGGCTCTGTTGTGTATAACAACATTGATATAAAGACACTGACAAAGTTTGGTAAATATCAAATACAAAATGAAGGTGCTGGAATGTAACACCTTGGGCAGGGCCAAATGTGACCTGAGGGCTATATGTAATATATGAGGGCTTTGTGGTTTCAGAGAAGAATTTTTTTAAAGTTTTTCCCTATACAAGTCTATGTAAAACATGACCCCTGGAGTGGGGCCAAATGTGACCCCACCGTCACCATTTGAACAAACTTGGTAAAGGACCATGAGAGTATATACAGTAAATGCAAAATATTAAACCTATGGCTCTTGTAGTTCCAGAGAAGAAGACTTTAATGTGTTTCCTATATAAGTCTATGTAAAACTGTGACCCATGGGGCGGGGTCAAATTTGACCCCAGTGTCACCATTTGAACAAATTTGGTAGAGGACCATAATCTTATAGTAAATACAAAATATTAAACCTCTGGCTCTTGCAGTTTCAGAGAAGATTTTTTTTCCTATATATATGTCTATGTAAAACTGTGACCACCGGGGCGGGCCAAATGTGACCCCAGGGTCACCATTTGAACAAACTTGGTAAATGACCATAAGCTTATAGTAAATGTAAAATATCAAACCTCTGGCTCTTGTAGTTTACGAGAAGAACATTTAAAAAAACTGTGACCCTTGGGGCGGGGACAAATTTGACCCCAGAGTCACCATTTGAACAAACTTAGTAGAGGACCATAACCTGATGCTACATGTAATACATGCGAGCTCTGTGCCATGTGGTTCCAGAGAAGAAGATTTTTTTCAGTTTTTCCCTATACAAGCCTATGTAAAACTGTGACCCGCAGGATGGGGCCAAATGTGACCAATGGGTCACCGTTTGAACAAACTTGGTAGAGGACCATAAGCTTATAGCAAATGCAAAATATTAAACCTCTGGCTCTTGCAGTTCCAGAGAAGAAGATTTTTTAAGTTTTTCCCTATACATGTCTATGTAAAACATGTGACCCTTGGGGCGGGCAAAATGTGACCCGAGGGTCACCATTTGAACAAACTTGGTAAAGGACCATAAGCTTATAGAAAATCCAAAATATCAAACCTCTGGTTCTTGTAGTTTCCGAGAAGAAGATTTATAAAAAAAAAATCCTATATAAGTCTGTAAAACTGTGACCCCCGGGGCGGGGACAAATTTGACCCCAGGGTCACCATTTGAACAAACTTAGTAGAGGACCATAAGCTGATGATACATGTAATACATGAGAGCTCTGTGCCTTGTGGTTTCAGAGAAGAAGATTTTTTAAAGTTTTTTCCTATATGTCTATATGTAAAACATGCAAAACCTCAATATACAAAATTTGGACCCCCGCGGAACAACCATTTTTGACCCCGTGGACTTCATTTGAACAAACTTGATAGTCTAGGCCTTGTCCATCATTTTAAAAGAAAAACTGTTAAAATCTGTCCAGCGGTTCTGGAGAAGATTTTTTAAGGTTTCGACCATATATGGTAATGGCAGCCATCTTGGATGTAGCACTGACCTAATTTTAACAAATCTAAAAAGCAGCAATCTAAGGATCATTCAAGTGAAGTTTGGTCGAAATTAGCCAAGCGGTTTCTGAGGAGAAGTCGTTTGAAGAGAGTTAACGACGGACGGACGGACAGACGACGGACGACGGACGAAGAGTGATCCCTATAGCTCCTTCGGCTCAGGTGATCTAAAAAAAAAATCCAATATAAGTCTATGTAAAACTGTGACCCCCGGGGCGGGGACAAATTTGACCCCAGGGTCACCATTTGAACAAACTTAGTAGAGGACCATATCTAGCTGATGCTACATGTAATATATGAGAGCTCTGTGCCTTGTGGTTTCAGAGAAGAAGATTTTTTAAAGTTTTTTCCTATATGTCTATATGAAAAACATGCAAAACCTCAATATACAAACTTTGGACCCCCAGGGCACAGCCATTTTTGACCCCGGGGACTTTATTTGAACAAACTTGATAGTCTAGGCGATGGTGATCATTTTAAAAGAAAAACTGTTGAAATCTGTCCAGCAGTTCTGGAGAAGAAGATTTTTTAAGGTTTCGACCATATATGGTAATGGCAGCCATCTTGGATGTAGCGCTGAAATAATTTTAACAAATCTAAAAGGCATTCATCTAAGGATCATCCATGTGAAGTTTGGTCAAAATTAGCCAAGCGGTTTCTGAGGAGATGTCGTTTGAAGAAAAGTTAACGGACGACAGACAGACGCAGACGACGGACGACGGACAACACACCATCCCATAAGCTCTGCTGGCCCTTGGCCAGTAGAGTTAAAAATGGGTGGGTGGTGGAGGGTTTATATTAACATTCTGAACAAATATGGTAAAGATCAGATAAAAAATGAAGTAACTACAGATTTAACAAGAGGGCCAAGATGGCCCTACAGCGATCACCTGAGTACTGGCACATTATCGAACTTCTTCGAAATCTTATGGTCATATACAATCTGTGCAAGTTTGGTTAAGATTGTTCAAGAAATGTGGGCTCTGTTGTGTATAACAACATTGATATCGACAGACATTGATATAGACAGTTTAAGACACTGACAAAGTTTGGTAAAGATCAAATACAAAATGAAGGTGCTAGAGAGTAACACCTTGGGCAGAGCCAAATGTGACCCCAGGGCTACATGTAATATATGAGAGCTGTGTGCTTTGTGGTTTCAGAGAAGAAGGTTTTTTAAGTTTTCCCTATACAAGTCTATGTAAAACGTGAACCCTGGGACGGGGCCAAATGTGAACCCAGGGTCACCATTTGAACAAAACTGGTAGAAGACCATAAGCTTATAGCAAATGCAATATATTAAACCTCTGGCTCTTGCAGTTTCAGAGAAGATTTTTTAAGTTTTTCCCTATACATGTCTATGTAAAACATGTGACCCTTGGGGTGGGGCCAAATGTGACCCGAGGTCACCATTTGAACATACTTGGTAAAGGACCATAAGCTTATAGTAAAAAAAAATTCCTATATAAGTCTATATAAAACTGTGACCCCCGGGGCAGGGACAAATTTGACCCCAGGGTCACCATTTGAACAAACTTAGTAGAGGACCATAAGCTGATGCTACATGTAATACATGAGAGCTCTGAGCCATGTGGTTCCAGAGAAGAAGATTTTTTTCAGTTTTTCCCTATACAAGCCTTTGTAAAATTGTGACCACCGGGGCGGGGCCAAATGTGACCCCTGGGTCACCATTTGAACAAACTTGATAGAGGACCATAAGCTCATAGCAAATGCAAAATATTAAACCTCTGGCTCCTGCAGTTTCAGAGAAGAAGATTTTTTAAGTTTTTCCCTATACATGTCTATGTAAATCATGTGACCCTTGGGGCGGGGCCTAATATGACCCGAGGGTCACCATTTGAACAATCTCGGTAAAGGACCATAAGCTTATAGTAAATGCAAAATATCAAACCTCTGACTCTTGTAGTTTCCAGGAAGATTTTTTTTCCTATATAAGTCTATGTAAAACTGTGACCCCCGGGGCAGGGACAAATTTGACCCCAGGGTCACCATTTGAACAAACTTAGTAGAGGACCATAAGCTGAACTACATGTAATACAAGAGAGCTCTGTGCCTTGTGGTTTCAGAGAAGAAGATTTTTTAACGTTTTTTCCTATATGTCTATATGAAAAACATGCAAAATCTCAATATACAAACTCTGGATCCCGGGGCACGGCCATTCTTGACCCCGTGGACTTCATTTGAACAAACTTGATAGTCTAGGCGTTGGCGATCATTTTAAAAGAATAACTGTTGAAATCTGTCTAGCGGTTCTGGAGAAGAAGATTTTTTAAGGTTTCGACCATATATAGTAATGGCGGCCATCTTGGATGTCGCGCTGATCTTATTTTAACAAATCTATAAAGCATTCATCTAAGGATCATCCATGTGAAGTTTGGGCAAAATTAGCCAAGCTGTTTCTGAGGAGAAGTCGTTTGAAGAAAAGTTAACGACGACGGACGACGACGGACGACGTACGACAGACACAGAGTGATCCCAATAGATCACCTGAGCCGAACAAAGGAAAATACAAAAATACAATATAGAATTTTTCAACAAATCAAGGGCCATAACCTGTCGTTACTAACTAGATCTAGCTGGTTTTCGAACTTGTCCAAAATGTCATTGATATACCCTGCTTTGCACAACTAGACATCATACTGAGGCTTCTGCCAAATTTTGTAGTAATCCAACAAGCCGTTTAGGAGGAGTAACGCTGACAAGAAATTTTAAAAAAAATGTCAATGGGCTGTAACTCCCATCAAAAATCAATGAACCGGAAAAAAAATGCAGTAGGCAACGCAATGCTTTCTGCTAACACGGCGTTAACATTAAAACAAAAAATAAAAGAAAAAAATAATGAAATAAGAAAATTCAAAGAAAAAATAATAATCAAGAAATTTAAAAACAAAATGTCAAGGGGCTGTAACTCCATCAAAAATCAACGAACCGGGAAAAAAGTGCAATAGGCAGAGCAATGCTTCCTGCTAACATGGTGTTAACACCAAAAAAAATTAATAATAAATAAGAAAAATAAAAATTAAAAAAAAAAAAAAAAAATAAAATATTCAAACAAAAGTAATAATTAAAACAAAATAATTAAAAAAATTTTTTTTTAATTAAAACAAACAATTAATACTAATAAAAAAATAGCAAAACATCTGGTAAAGTTTGGTAAAGATCAGATGAAAAATGAAAGCCCTTTCGTATTAATGAGGCTGAATATAGCATTTTTAACTAAATCAAGGGCCATAACTGGCTGATTTTCGAACTTGTGCGAGCTTTCATTTATTAACAATCTGGTAAACATTGTAAAGATTTTTGTAAAGATCGGATGAAAAATGAAAGCCTTTGGCCAGCAGAGCTAAAAATCACCAGCTCCAAAAAGTAGGTCAAGGTCATACATGAAATCCAGGCATCCGAAAAAAAGATGCACTAACGAAGACACAACTACGTCAAAACAGAATATGTTTTCTTCCAAAGATTAAGCTATAAATTACGTTTAAAACATCTAGTGCATAATTCTAGTTCATGAGAAAGTGATGTAAATGTAACAATTAAAGTTATCTGCCCTTTACTTGGATGGTGAAGGTCACATCCACATTTGCTTTGTCACGTTTTAATGTACCACTCAAGCAAAGTTTGAAAGGTCTTAGTGCATACAGTTTGTGAAAAAGTGACCTAAACGCTAAAGTTGAAAGTAAAATTTATAAGGTTATCTGCCCTTGCTTGGAGGGTCAAGGTCACTTCCACATTTGCTTTGTCACGTTGCGATGTACCACTCAAGATACAACTATAAGCAAAGTTTTAAAGGTCTAGTGCATACAGTTTGTGAAAAAGTGACCTAAACGCAAAAGTTGAACCGAAAAATTATTAAGTTATCTGCCCTTTGCTTGGAAGGTCAAGGTCACTTCCACATTTGCTTTGTCACGTTGCCATGTACCACCCATGATGCAACTATAAGCAAAGTTTGAAAGGTCTAGTGCATACAGTTTGTAAGAAAATGACCTAAACGCAAAACGAACTTAAAAATTAGTAAGTTATCTGCCCTTTGCTTAGAGGGTTAAACGCAAAACATGAATGTTGCCGCCGACGGAAAAGCAACACCTATGTCTCTTTTTTTCTTCGAAAAAGGGAGACAAAAAACACGATGGCAATCGTGTTTTTACTAAAACCGATAGAGATTGGAAAACTAAATATCCGTGGCTAATTGTCGTCAATAATGATGATGATGATGATGATGAATAAATCTGAATCATGTGAACTATTCAGCGAAAATAAAACAATCAGTTAAAACATACAGTTTGAAGTTACAGTTTATGTTTCCAGCATAAATGGAGTTTCTACGATAGCATTTGCAGCAACCCTGCAGTTCAGGGTGAGAAGGTTCTAGGCCCATTCTCCATATTTTATCTCGATGGAGGATGAGCCTGGCATGTTCATGCCTGTTAGGCACCATATAACCTTTCATGTGTTGGTTCGCCTTAAAACCCAATTCAATCAGAGACTATCATACAACACACAACATAAAGATCTGAAAAGTACATTATTCTAAGTACCTATTTGTACTATTTTGTGTTGATACCCAATTAACGAAACATTTGATGAGTGAATTACTTTTTTTTTTACTCAGTTGTATTTTAAAATACCCAATTGACAAAAATATAGGTGGGTATTTAAGCGAATAAAGCCAATGCTTATCTGGGGCTCTGGTTCAGGAGAACTAGTTCGGACAAAGTTTGTAACATACAGATTCATGACAGATGACAGACAGACAGCACAAAACAAGAAATCCGTGGATTCACAGTTTCAGTTAACGGGGGCGGGACTTTAAAAATAAAAATGTCAATCATGCTTAAATGAAAGTTTGCTAAAAACAATGGAGTTTGCAGTTTGCTGAGATGACATTTAAGTGCATTTGTTTAAAAACAAAATGCCATTTGTTTAAAAACAAAATGCCATTCTATTAAAAACAACAGGCCCAAGAGGGCCTGTGGACGCTCTACTCGCTAAAACGGCTCTTATATCAAGGGTTGTCGACATAAAATTCCCATCAGTACTTCTAAAACAATGCAAAAACAATAGGAATAGGATGGCCTCATATCGCTTACCTGATAATCATGGGCAGTAAGTCTGCTGTGGTAGTCTGGCATGGGTATTTTTTAATTTGTGCCACTTTCTTCTATGAACGAAATTTCATAAAAATGGGTGGGAGGGTTTATATTAACATTCTAAACAAATATGGTGAAGATCAGATAAAAAATGAAGTAACTACTGATTTAACAAAGGAAAATACAATATAGCATTTTTCAACAAATCAAGGGTCATTACTGTCATTACTAACGCTGTCGTTACTAACAAGATATAGCTGTTTTTTAACTTGTCCAAGATTTCATTGATATACCACGCTTTGCACAACTATACATCATACTGAGGCTTCCTGCCAAATTTTGTAGAAATCCAACAAGAGTAGCGTCGACAACAAATTTAAAGTAACAAGAGGTCATGACCTAGAAGCTCTACTGATACGTTATTGATAGCTAGATCAGCATTCCTGTGAAGTTTGATGAAAATCCGTCAAGTAGTTTCAGAGGAGTAGTCGCTACAAGTTTTCATTATATAACTCTATGTAAACTAAGACGGCATATGGCGGCCATGTTTAACATCAAATCAAAATAATTTTTGACAAGGATCAACATCATGTCATGCTGATCATTTTAGAAAAAGTCCCATATCAATATCACTTATAGTTTTCAAGAAGTAGTCGCTACAAGCTTATTTTTTGAAAACCTATTTTTAGCCGTGGCGGCCATCTTGAAATTGCGGCCATCCTCAAATTTTGCTAGGATCAATTAGACATCAAGAGCAACATTCATGTGAAGTTTCATGAAAAACTGTCAATTAGTTTCAGAGGAGTAGTCGCTACAACTTTTCATTATACAACTCTATGTAAACAAAGTTGGCAGCCATGTTTAACGTTGAATCAAAATAATTTTCAACAAGGATCAACATCATTCCATACTGATCATTTTAGAAAAAGTCCCATATCAATATCACTTATAGTTTTCAAGAATTATGCTACAAACTTGTTTTTTGAAAATCTATTTTTAGCTGTGGTGGCCATCTTAAATTTCCGACCAACCTGAAATGCTGCTAGGATCATTTAGTCATCAACAGCAACATTCCTGTGAAGTTTCATGGAAATCCGTCCAGTAGTTTCAGTGGAGTAGTCGCTACAAGTTTTTACTAAATAATTATATGTAAACAAAGATGGCCGCAGCCATGTTTAACGTCGAATCAAAACGATTTTCGCCAAGCACCAATATCATGTCATGCTGATCATTTTAGAAAAAAGTCCCATATCAATATCACTTAGAGTCTTCAAGAAGTAGTCGCTACAAACTTGTTTTTTAAAAATCTATTTTTAGATTTGGTGGCCGTCTTGGATTTCATATCAACATGAATTTTTGCTAGGATCAACTAGACTTCATGGGCAACATTTCTGCAAAGTTTCATGAATATCCATTCAGTAGTTTAAGAGGAGTAGTCGCTACAAATAAAATTTTACGGACAGACGGACGACGGACGTCGCACCACGGAATAAGCTCTGCTGATTCTGCTGATCTCTGATCAGTTGAGCTAAAAATGTCAGTGCCATAACTCCGTCATAAATCAGCAAACTGGAACAAAAGCGCGATATGCACAACTAGACATCTTACCGATGCTTCCTGCCAAGTTTCGTCGAAATCCAACAAGGCATTTAGGAGGAGTAGCTCGACAAGAAATTAAAAAAAAAATGTCATGGGGCCGTAACTCCATCAAAAATCAACGAACCGGAAAAAAATGCAATAGTCACAGCAATGCTTCCTGCTAACACGGCGTTAACACCAAAAAATTTTTTAAAAAAAATAATAATGAAATAAGAAAATGAAAACAAAAACAAACAAGAGGCCCAAGAGGGCCTGTGGATGCTCTACTTGCTAACACGGCTCTTATAACATCAATGAAGCGAGTGACTGCCATTAACATTTTTTTTGGAAGTTTCGGGCAAAAAACAGCTTTTTAACTAAATCAAGGGCCATAACTAAAGAATCTGGTTAAGTTTGGTAAAGATCAGATGAAAAATGCAGCCCCTACCGTATTAACGAGGCAAAATATAGCATTTTTAACTAAGTCAAGAGCCATAACTCCTCTGTTACTGGTCTGACTGGCCCAACATAGCACTAAAAATAAAAAAATAAAATAAAATAAAGAAAATAATAATATTTCAAAAAAAATAAAAAAAAATAAAAAATTAAAAAAAAATAATAATAATAAAAAAAGAAAGTCATAAAATCTGCTAAAGTTTGGCAAAGATCAGATGCAAAATCAAGTCCCTATCGTATGACAAAGCAAATTGTAGCATTTTTAACAAAATCAAGGGCCATAACTCCGCGGTTACTGGTTAGATCTGGCTGGTTTTCGAACTATGGACATTAACAATCTGATAAAGTTTGGTAAAGATCGGATGGAAAATGAAGGTCCTATCGTCTTAACGAGGCAAAATGTAGCATTTTGAACTAAATCAAGGGCCATAACGCCGCTGTTTCTGGTCCGATATGAATGGTTTTCGAACTTGTCCGAGCTTTCATTGATATAATCAATCTGATAAAGTTTGGTAAAGATCTGATGAACAATGAAGCTCCTATCGTCTTAACGAGGCAAAATATAGCATTTTTAACTAAATCAAGGGCCATAACTCCGCTGTTTCTGGTCCGATATGTCTGGTTTTCAAACTTATTCGAGCTTTCAACAACATTAACAATCTGATAAAGATTGGTAAAGATCGGATGAACAATGAAGCCTCTATCATCTTAACGATGCAAAATATAGCATTTTTAACTAAATCAAGGGCCATAACTCCGCTGTTACTTGTCCGATATGGCTGTTTTTCAAACTTTTCTGAGCTTTCATTGATCTTAACAACGTGCTACTGTTTGGTACAGATAGGATGAAAAACGAAGGCCCTATCGTCTTGACGAGGCGAAATATAGCAATATAGCATTTTTAACTAAATCAAGGACCATAACTCTGCTGTTACTGGTCCAATCCGGCTTGTTTTCGAACTTGTCCGAGCTTTCATTGATATTTACAATGTGGTAAAGTTTGGTAAAGATAGGATGAAAAATATAGGCCCTATCGTCTTAACGAGGCAAAATATAGCATATAGCAGTTTTAACTAAATCAAGGGCCATAACTCCACTGTTACTTGTCCGATCTGGATGGTTTTTGAACTCATCTGAGCTTTCATTGATATTAACAATCTGTGAAAGTTTGGTTAAGATCGGATGAAAAATGAAGGCCCTATCGTTTTAACGAGACAAAAGTTAACGCTGACGACTGACGACAGACGACGGACGGACGACGGACAACTCGGCATCCCATAAGCTCTGCTGGCCTTCGGCCAGTAGAGCTAAAAACAAAAATAAAACAAAACAAAAAATAAAAGAATTTATGTAAAAAAATATATATCTATTAATAAAAAAAAATTATATAAAAAATATACTAATAATAATATAAAAAAGGATTTTTTTAACTAAATCAAGGGCCATAACTCTGCTGTTATTGGTCTGATCTGGCTGGTTTTCGAACTTGTGCGAGCTTTCATTGATTTCAACAATCTGGTAAAGTTTGGTTAAGATCGGATCAAAAATGAAGGCCTTTGGCCAGTAGAGCTAAAAATCATTAGTTCCAAAAAGTAGGTCAAGGTCATAGATGAAATCCAGGCATCCACAAAAAAGATGCACTACCAAAGACACAACTATGTCAAAACAGAATATGTTTTCTTCCAAAGATTAAGCTATAAATTAGGTTTAAAATATCTAGTGCATAATTCTAGTTCATGAGAAAGTGATGTAAATGTAACAATTAAAGTTATCCGCCCTTTGCTTGGATGGTAAAGGTCACATCCACATTTGCTTTGCCATGTTGCAAAGTACCACTCAAGATACAACTATAAGCAAAGTTTGAAAGGTCTTATAGTGCATACAGTTTGTGAAAAAGTGACATAAACGCCAAAGTTTAAGATAAAAATTATAAGATTATCTGTCCTTGCTTGAAAGGTCAAGGTCACTTCCACATTTACTTTGTCACGTTGCGATTTATCACTCAAGATACAACTATAAGCAAAGTTTTAAAGGTCTAGTGCATACAGTTTGTTAAAAAGTGACCTAAATTCAAAAGTTGAACCTAAAAATTATTAAGTTATCTGCCCTTTGCTTGGAGGGTTAAGGTCACTTCCACATTTGCTTTGTCACGTTGCCATGTACCACCCAAGATACAACTATAAGCAAAGTTTGAAATGTCTAGTGCATACAGTTTGTGAAAGAGTGACCTAAACGCAAAAGTTGAACCTAAAAATTAGTAAGTTATCTGCCCTTTGCTTGGAAGGTCAAGGTCACTTCCACATTTGCTTTGTCACGTTGCGATGTACCACCCATGATACAACTATAAGCAAAGTTTGAAAGGTCTAGTGCACACAGTTTGTGAGAAAATGACCTAAACGCAAAACTTATGTTGACGACACCGCCGCCACCGCCGGAAAAGCAACACCTATGTCTCTTTTTTTCTTCGAAAAGGCGAGACAAAAAATGCATACTCTTATATTAAGCTTGTAAGAGTAATTGTATATTTTATGTAAATAAACTAAAACATCAGAATATAGACACTAGTAGAACATTTTCACCTCTCCCCAAACAAAACCCTGTAATATATGTATTGATCCTTAAAGTCCCGATAATACATACAACATTTCACACTCCTACAGTTAAGCATTGTGACTTTTATTTATAACCTACCCCATTCCCCTAGCCCCGACCCCAGGAGACGTACTTAAATTTTAATTCCATTGCACATTTGCACGTATTTTCCAATCATATACCACAGTTTCAAGTTTGTACCTGTAACAGTGTAGGAGGAGTGTCAATTAATACAGATGGATGGATGGACGCATGAATGGACGGACGGATGAGTGGGATAACAATATCCCCTACTTCTGGGAAAAAGAGCAGGGATAACGACAGTTGCAGACATTTTTTGCTAAAATTACCATTAAGCAAATATCAATATTACTTCAATCTTTCAAAAGAAGAGTTGTGAAAATACAAGTATTAATAAATTAAAACATTATTTACAGAGAAGGTTCTGTATCAATCAGCAATGATCAACACTTATACCTCAGGTTGGAACTCCCTATCTTCACCGGATACCCATGTTCCAACCCAAGGTATACATGTTTTTATCGGAACCGACGCTCTGCCGAGGTTCCGATTAAAACGCTTATACCGAGGGTTGGAATTCCCTATTCTTTTCTTGCATACCAGAGACATGTTGTGCATTGACACCACCAGCAACTAACATTCTACGTTTTCCTGCATACCGGATGTTGGTGCGCATGAATTTTATCTTGACCCTATGGTGAGATGGAAATATCTATCCCCGGTAAAATGAGATATCCTTGTCCGGTATGCAAGAAGATTTAATCCATTATGTGAAGTATTTTCAGAGATATAAGCTTACATACTAACAAACCAAATATTCTAAGTATATTAAAGGGGCCATAATTTTGTTACAATAAAAGCATGCGTTATAAAACCTGGCTGTATGATGTTGTCTAATATGATGTCGAATACATGTGTGAAATTTCAATCAATTATGTAAAGTAGTTTCCAAGATACAATCTTACAAACTTTGATCAAATATTCTAAGTAAAAAAGGGGCCATAAATTTGTTAAAATAATATATATCGAAAAAGTCGAGCTAAAAATTAAACACATTCACTAAACTACGAAAACAGAACAAAACATTTACTAAAGCAATGTAATAAAACAGACTGCTTGTTTTAATTCTCATATTCTGTACAAATTTTAAATGAAGAAAGTGGCCGTGGTAGCTTAGTGGGTAAGAACTTGGCTTTGGAGCTACAGACCGCTCATGGGTTTGCTCCCAACTGGCAGAGGCATGTGGGATGGGAAACTTCATGTTTCATCTCATCTCCCTCTGAGGACGCTGTCCCTATATTACCTAATATGATGTGTTTATGGGATAAACATTTTTATTTCATTGAAATGAAGAAAACGGTCTTCCAGAACAGTTCATAATCACCCAACGATGGCAGCGGATGTGGAGGATTTGAATTTTTTCATTGTCCAAGATGACCTTAACCTTTGAACAGTATAGGCAGAGCTCTAAATAAGCTGTGTATACACGTAATTTATGCAAATATATAAGCCACACAAAATATTAATTGTTGTGACACATAAGACCAAATCCTTTGCCCTGCATTGAGCAAAATGGCAGTTGAACAAAAATTACTGCAGGTCTCCCAAGTACCCATGTAAAGTGGCCCCTTTTTTCACTAGAGTAACAAAACCTGTTTTATAAATGCATTCACATTTGGACAAGACGGTAATATTTGTGTGTTTTATTACCCGATTACCCCATAGGGAGCCCCAGCAGACGGAACCAAAATATGAAAACTTTTTGTACATCTACACATCCTCAGGGAGTACATCATAGGGAGGAGAAACGGGCTCGTTTTGCCGATTTATGTTGTCGCGCATGTGTTTCACTACTCCGTGAAAATGACTATTTCCGGTTGTTTCGCGAGTGTGTGAAAAACAGCAAATTCTTATAAATTATTACACTTACAAACTCAATAAAGGTGCTACATGTAAACATAAGTATTATTTATTTACATTGTGTCCTCTGATACAGAGCGTGTATTTGTTTGCATGTTTAAAAGCACATTTTACCAGACGGTTCCGTGTAACAAAGATGGCGCCACTCTGCGCCAAATAAAAAATGGTGACAGTGTAGCTATTGCAAACGAGATACGAGACTACAGGTTATTTAGGCATTAATAATAACAAAAAGTGAATAGTAAACATATTTATCTTTGTAAAGAAGGTAATTTCATGGTGGTGATTATAAGACAAAGCCTAAAAAGAGGTGATGAAAATGTGCCTTTTGAGATATCAGCTAAATTTTTAATTTTATAGAATTAAAATTGGTGTGAAGCTATTGCAAACGAGATACGAAGTATGGGTTATATTAGGCATTAATAATAACAAAAAGTGAATAGTAGACATATTTATCTTTGTCAATAATGTAATTTCGTGATGCTGATTATAACAGAAAGCCGTAAAAAGGGGCTGTAAAAACTGCCTAATTTGAGATGTCGGCTGAAATTTTAACTTTTCAAATGTAATGCGCTTACGATCGATTTACCTGTATCGATAAAATAGTAAATGGCGGCGTTCTAGCGCGACAACATAAATCGATAAACTAGAGCGTTTATGAACCCGTTTCTTCTCCCTATAACGTACTCCCTGACATCCTTAACTAAGAAATACATCACACACAAGAACTTGAAATCACAAAGGGTATGGAGAGAGTTAGCATCACAAGGCGGAAACTCTGTTATAATAAATTACTGCAAGTTTCGCAAGTTGCACCTCTGTAGAGAGGCCTCTATGCAGGCAGTCAAAACTCATTTTATATAATTATGTTAAAACCATACCATGTCAGAACAGTTACTAGAGGTTCTTTTTAGTAAAAACAGATGTCTCCCCCACTGTCGAAAAGACCATAAAACTGCCAAACATTATTCAACTGGAACACGTTAATGATATACGCAACCTGGCTGAGGAGAACTATTCTGGACAAAGTTTGTGTATTAAAATCTAAAGGGAATGTAGCGACACAGCCAAACAGCTCTGTTATTGAGAGTTCTGAAAAACAAGGAAAAAGGTGAAAGAATGATCAAAATCGGATGATAAAAAAAAAAGATATGACCATTTAAAGATTGCTCTAAAACGAATATGGGAGTCGCCATTTTTAGAACTATGACATCATAGTTCCATATTACCATATATGGAATATCGATAAATATCATTTAAAACGAAGAAAATCACTGCAAATGAATGATTTTTTTTAAATGGTCATATAAAGCATTATTGCCATTAAGTATTACATGTTTTTTTATACAGTTGATCTCATTTTTTCCCTATAAATCAGTAAATTATCATATTTATAAATATTCCATATATGGTCATTTAGAACCGTGATGTCATAGCTCTCAAAATGGAATAAGGGGTTTCGGAAGAGATGTCGTTTGAAATTTACTTCATTTTGACCTTGTTTTAGCCACGGCGGCCATCTTGGATGACTGGCGGCTGCGAAAAACACAAATCTGAGAGGGACTATCCCAAATATCATTGTGATTAAGTTTCATCAAAATCCTTCAAGCGGTTTCAGAGAAGATGTTGATTTTATAAAATTGCTAACAGACGGCCAGACGGATGGACGACGGACGAAAAGTGATCGCATAAGCCCTCCTGGCATTTGGCCAGTAGAGCTAAAAATGAAAACCGAGGGGTGAGCTGGATGTGTCAAGGAAAACATTGGAATTTTCATTAAATCAAGGGCCACAATTTTTCTGTGATGACACGGAGGTAATTTCACAATAACCCTTCCAAAGGATACATAATGCAAATTACATAATGCAAATTTTATAAGTTGAAAATTTGAAGAAAATATGTTAAAAATATATGTAAATGCATTTGACCTTCAACGCCTTTGTGACCTTGAACCTTGACCTTTTATCCAATGATCTTGAACTCAATAGATACGATCATCATCCAATTTATAATAAAATATGTAAGTTTGATGACTGGATAAAAATGTTGGAAGTTATTTACATGTTAAGAAATGCGGACGTAAACATTAACCTGATGCTAAGAGCCTATCAACACATAAATATAATTTATAGACCCCATTAGACCCCATAAAAATATCAAATTATTTGTAAAGTTTGACCAAGCAGCTAGGTCCACAAAGGTGGGGAAGAAGCCTAAGGTCTACGCTGGTTGGATTGTTGTATCCGTCTGTTAATGCCCAACAAGTGTATATATGGTTATAGGGTAGCGTATGCTTTACAAATTATGACCCAAAGGCTATGTCCCCAGGGTGGTTGGGTGGTTATATCCATCTGTTCATGCCCAGTAAGTGTATATATGGTTATAGAGTGGGGATCTCAATGGTTTCCAAGTTATGACTGAGGGGCTATAGCTTCAGTAGTATTGAAGTTATAAATCTATTGAACAAAAACTTTAAGGTGAAGCTGGGGATGCCGACGCCATGGTGAGTAGGATAGCTATCACTATTCTTCGAATAGTCGAGCTAAAATTCATTCAACCGGAATACAGCATTAATATCCACAACTAGGCATGGTAGAACTGGAGAACTAGCTGGGACAAAGTTTGTGTATTGAAAACTTTAAAGAGCCATAACTGTGCCAAAAATCATTCAAGCGGAACACGACAATGATATACGCAACCTGGTTGAGGAGACTAGTCTGGACAATGTTTGTGTATTAAAACCTTTAAAGAGCCACAACTCATTCAACCGGAATGCAACAACAAAATGCACAACATAACTCTGTCAAAAATCATTCAATAGGAACATGGCGAAGACATATGCAACTAGGCTTTGTACTGATCATCCCTGCCAAGTTTCGTTGAAATCCGTGAAGGGGTTCAGGAGAACTAGTCTGAACAAAGTTAGTGTATTAAATCTGTTAAAGGGCCATAACTCTGCCAAAAATCATTCAACAGCGATGATATGTTTAACTAGGCTTGGTATTGATCATCCATGCAAAGTTTCGTTGAATTGAATTGGATTTTATAGTCGCACCAACAGCTAAGGTCATATGGCGACTTTCCAGCTTCCATTGATGAAGACCCCAGGTGCCCCTCCGGGCAATTTTCGTGCACTGGCAGGCACCTGGGTAGAACCACCGACATTCCGCAAGCCAGCTGGATAGCTTCCTCACATAAAGATTCCTAGGCCCCTGAGAGATCGAACCTAAAGCGGCGAGGGGCAAGTGATTTCAAGTCAGAGACGTTAAGTTTCTTTGAAATCTGGCTAGGGGTTCATGAGACTAATCTGGAAAAACGTTTGTGTATTAAAACATTTAAAGGGCCATAACTCCAACGAAACTCTAACTGGAACACGGCGATGATATGCACAAATAGGCTTGATACTGATCAATATTGACCAGTTTCGCTGAAATCCGTCCAGGGGTTCAGGAGAACTAGTCGGACAAAATTTGTGTACTAAAGCCTATAAAGGGTCATAACTCTTGTCAAAAATCATTGAACTGTAACGCAATGATAATATGCACAACTAGGCCTGGTACTGATCATCCCTAAAAATTTCGTTGGAAATCTGGCCCAAAGTTCAGAAGAGAATAATCTGGAAAAATGTTTGTGTATTAAAACCTTTAAAGGGCCATAACTCCAACAACAAGAGGCCCAAGAGGGCTGTGGAAATCAGTGGTTTCGGAGATGTTTGAAATTTAGTTATATTTGACCTAGTTTTAGCTATGGCGGCCATTTTGGATGACTAGCGGTCGTGAAAAACACAAATCTGAGAGGGACTATCCCAAACATCAGTGCTTAAGTTTCATCAAAATCTTTCAGGCGGTTTCAGAGAAGATGTAATTTTTAACCTTTTCCTAATTAACTATATCTAAACTTTGGGTCGCCGTGGCGGCCATTTTTATTACTTGACGATAACGAAAAACACAAACTTGATAGAGGCCAACCCAAGGAACATGTATATGATATTTCAGTAGAATGTTATAAGTGGTTTCGGAGGAGATGTCGTTTGAAATTTCCTTAAATTGGACATAATACTGACTATAAACAATCTCTTTTATAGTCACAGTTATTGGGGGACACGTTAATGGGTTTTCCACTTATTGAGTAATTTTCACAGTGCATTTGTTGGTACATGTACACCGGCAACTTTAATTTTCACAAATAGGTAAGATGTGCTTTGAGCTTACATTTAAAAACTTAAATTCCCTCCCTCCCAGCCCACAGGATCATTTGATTTAAATCGATAATAGTGTCTTCCAGTTGTATAGGTCTCACTACACAGTACACTTTACTATGTTGGCCTATATGAATAAAGTTTACTGGGCCATTTCAAACCTAAAGTCCGTCGGATGGAGACGTAAACCGGGCGGTCCCGTGTATCGGTCTATCCTCCGAGCACGTTAAAGAACCAATGACTCTATTTGATAATAAGAGTAGGGCAGGTTCCCGGATTCCTATGTATCCAACCCCTCTCTCTGGGGCGGCTCTAAATAACCTATACTGTGTTGATGAGCCGTTAAACAACATTCAATTCGAACCTAAAGTTTCCAAGCTAAAAGTCACTTATTTATGAAACACAGTCATTTGCCCACACAAAAATGTACAAAATATGGTATGTTGACCAGGTTGTTTGTTTTTTAGCTCAACTGATCAGAGATCAGCAGAGCTTATGCCGTGGTGCGGCGTCCGTCGTCCGTCCGTAAACTTTTATTTGTAGCGACTACTCCTCTGAAACTACTTGATGGATATTCATGAAACTTTACAGAAATGTTGCCCATAAAGTCTAGTTGATCCTAGCAAGAATTCATGTTGATGTGAAATCCAAGATGGCCATCACAGCTAAAAATAGAGTTTTAAAATACAAGTTTGTAGCGACTACTTCTTGAAAACTATAAGTGATATTGATACGGGACTTTTTCTAAAGTTGAACCTAAAAATTATTAAGTTATCTGCCCTTTGCTTCGACGGTCAAGGTCACTTCCCCATTTGCTTTGTCACGTTTGCATGTACCACCCGAGATACAGCTATAAGCATAGTTTCAAAGGTCTAGTGCATATAGTTTGTGAAAAAGTGACCTAAACACAAAACTTGAATCTAAAAATAAGTAAGTTATCTGCCCTTTGCTTCGACGGTCAAGGTCACTTCCCCATTTGCTTTGTCACGTTGCCATGTACCACCCGAGATACAGCTATAAGCAAAGTTTCAAAGGTCTAGTGCATATAGTTTGTGAAAAAGTGACCTAAACACAAAACTTGAACCTAAAAATAAGTTAGTTATCTGCCCTTTGCTTGGAGGGTCAAGGTCACTTCCACATTTGCTTTGTCACGTTGCGATGTACCACCCATGATACAACTATAAGCAAAGTTTGAAAGGTCTAGTGCATACAGTTTGTGAGAAAATGACCTAAACGCAATACTTGAATGCCGGAAAAGCAACACCTATGTCTCTTTTTTTCTTCGAAAAGGCGAGACAAAAACAACAGTAAAGTTTGAATAAGATACATAAAGCTATAAGAAATCCCAAACCAAAATTATATATACATGTTTACATGCAAACCTAGATCTGCCTTTATTGCACATTTTATGGGCCATCACAATTTGGGTTCCATGGGAGTCCAGAATTTGCAGAAGACAACCCTTTACAACATACTATAAGGAATTGAATTGAATTGAATGTTGTTTAACGGCTCATCAACACAGTATAGGTTATTTAGAGCCACCCCAGAGAGAGGGGAAGGATACATAGGAATCCGGGAACCTGCCCTACTCTTATTATCGAATAGATTCCTATGGTTCTTTTACGTGCTCGGAGGATAGACCGATACACGGGACCACCCGGTTTACATCCCCATCCGACAGACGAGGCTGAGGGAAAGTGTCTTGCCCAAGAACACACCGACGGACTCAGTGGCACCACGGAGGATTGAACCCGGGGCCTCCGGTAACAAATCCGCCGCACTACCGACTGCGCCACGCCAGCCCTCCATACTATAAGGAAACCAATTCCCAAATTTAGTTTAGCTAGGACAAGAAATGTAAGAGATATAGACCTGTAAACACAGGTTACACGCAAAATTTGATGTGAGACAGACACACTGAAGCCCATGGCCAAATTTGGTTGTGCTAGGGTAAGAAATGGAAGAGATATAGCCTTGTAAATACAGCTTACATGCAAAATTTGATGTGAAATGGGACCTATTTTATGGGCTATCATAATTTGGGTTTCATGGGAGCCCATGGGTTTACAGGAACCAAAACTGCTTATGCAGTCCTTAAGATAATGCTGTAAGGAAGCCCATGGCCAAATCTGGTTGTGCTAGGATATGAAATGTAAGAGATGTAGACTTGTAAACACAGCTTACACGCAAACCTTGATGTGGGACGCAGACGCCGGGGTGATTACATAAGCCCTCTTATTCTTCGAATAGTTGAGCTAAAAATCAAACAACAACAACACCCAAGCCAAATACTGAATCAACAATGACAACAAAACAACAGTCAAGTCAATATGACTGGAACTACAACAACATGACCCAAGTTAAACTGAAGAACAATGATGTTGCAGTTTCGTTGAATGTTACATTGCACCATTGCGTTTGTGCTTCCGTAGTGTATAGTCAAATAGTGCCTAATAAAAAAACGTTTCCCTGCCTTACTAGTGATACAAAATGCATACTTTTGATTGCTTTTTGTTATTATTACCTATAATTCAGCCAAATGATATATTGTGAACATTGATTAGTGTTTGTTTGAGATATTTAATTATAATTGACATAGACAGTAAAGCGAAAGTAGAAATGGGGTAAATCTATCTGTGACGTGTCAAAATAGAACGCGACGTCATTCAACAGATTGGCTTGTTCATGACCCCGTTTTTATTGCATTTTTATATTGGCGGACGCTCGATCGTTTGATTGATATGTGTTTTAAAATTTTCTACGGAGAAAAATGCGCATTTTTTATCACTTGATATACATTCGTCCTATATAAAACAAAGAAAGAAAATCAATGGTGCAATGTAACCTGAATCAGCCAGGGGTTAAGGTGAACCAGTCTGCACAAAGTTTGTGTATTAAAACATTTAAAGGGCCATAACTCCGCCAAAAATCTGCCAACCGGAAGACGGCAACGATATGCACAACTAGGTTTGATACCGATCATCCTGCAAAGTTTCATTGAAATGAGAACTATGTTCAGGAGAACTAGTTCAGACAAAGTTTGTGACATACAGATTCCAGACAGACGACAGACGACAACAACAGACAGCACCAAAAAAATGCGAGAGAGACATAAAACAATAACTACAAGATATGGACCAAATTAATTTCAACAGCAACAACAGGAACAATGAGACCAAATTCAACTTGAATAAGAAAAATACTACAAGGGGGCTAAGTTTGATTTGAACAACAAAAATATACTATTAAGGCAGGGCCTTAAATCTTGTATTACCTTTTTATCTGCTGTCTGGCAGCAACATTTGGACGCCATCTTCACACAAGACAACCAACTCTATACCATTGCTCACAACATGCTGCCGCGTTAGAGGTCTTCTTCTGTAACACTAAAAAGTAATACCAGGATCATGGCAATGATGTAAAATATACATTTTTAGTATGTATTTTTTCTTAACTTGCTTGATACTATTGATGAAGTGTTTGAAGACATTTTTTTCTCCATAACATAGTGTAACTGGAGCAAGTTAAAGGCGCACCATTGCATATCCCCACACTTTTAAATAATAGCATGTATTCACACTTGCATGTATTCACACTTGAGCCAGTCTTTACAACATGAGCCGATGTTTAAAGTCTGTATTGAAAACAAAAAGCAGGATAAAACAAACATCAGATATAGGCTTGGAGTTCTACATTTTGACCCCACTATCCAAGGTGATGCTTTTTTGCAATTTGATATGCGACATGACCCTATTTGGAAATTTCCAGGCAGTGATAAATACATACAAAATTTCATTCTTTTATATTAAGTTTGTAAGAGTAATTGTATATTTTATGTCAAAATATAGACACTAGTAGAAGATTTTCACCTCTCCCCAAACAAAAACCCTGTAATATATGTATTGATCCTTAAGGTACCGACAATACATACAACATTTCACACTCCTACAGTTTAGCATTGTGCTTTTTTTTTAAAACCACCCCCATGCCCCTAGCCCCGACCCCAGGGGACGTACGTACATTTTAATTCCATTGCACATTTGCACATGCTTTCTGGGAAAAAGTGCAGGAATAACGACAGTTGCAGACATTTTTTGTTAAAAATACCATTTAGCAAATATCAATATTATTTCGGTCTTTCAAAAGAGCAGTTGTGCAAATACAAGTAATGATAAATTAAAACATTATTTACAGAGAAGGTTCTGTATCAATCAGCAATGATCAACATCTGCACATTTATTAAAATTGTAAATGAGATTAATCAAACACTAAAACTCAAATTTCAGGAATATTCAATGCCATGAAAATCTATGCAAATATATATAAATATATATATGACAAAGGCAAGGTAGCAACAGTATATGACATGGCATAAAACAACGGCTGATGTTCCAGTTTTGACAGTTTTGTCAGTTTATCAACATTAGTTTATGCTGAACTAAACACAAACAAGAAACACCACAAAAAGCACCACCCGACCGGTGGTGCAGACGCTCCACTTTTAACCTTGTTTAATTATTGGGAAACAATGTTGAAGGGCATAATTTTGCTTAATTGCAGAACAGAATTATTGCACCTGTTAACCAAATCTTGCAAAAAAAGTATAAAAGGGGCCATAGTTTTGTTAAATTAAAGCATGAGTTACAGAACCTGGCTGTATGATGTTGCCTAAAGATGTGAACCTAATACCCATGATAGGTTCTTTTTCTTGCATATCAGAGACATGTTGTGCTTTGATGCTGCCATTTACTAACGTTCTACGTTTTCCTGCATACAGGATGTTGGCGCGCGTGAATTTTATCTCGACCCTAGGGTGAGATGGAAATATCTAGCCCCTGTAAAATGACAGATATCCTTGTCCTGTATGCAAGAAGATTTAATCCATTATGTGAAGTATTTTCGGAGATATAAGCTTACATACTAACTTAAACCAAATATTCTAAGTATATTAAAGGGGCCATGATTTTGTTACAATAAAAGCTTGCGTTATAAAACCTGGCTGCATGATGTTGTCTAATATGATGTCGAATACATGTGTGAAATTTCAATCGATTATGTAAAGTAGTTTCCAAGATACAATCTTATATACAAACTTTGACCAAATATTCTAAGTAAAAAAGGGACCATAATTTTGTTAAAATAATAGACATCGAAAAAGTCGAACTAAAAATTAAACATAGTCACTAAACTACGAAAACAAAACAAAACAAAACGTTTACTAAAGCAAAGTAATGAAACGGACTGGTCGTTTTAATTCTCATATTCTGTACAAATGTTAAATGAAGAAAGTGGCCATGGTAGCTTAGTAGTTAAGAACTTGGCTATGGAGATACACACCGCTCATGGGTTTTCTCCCAGCTGGCAGAGGCATTTTTTTTCTAATATGTTAATACCTTTGTTAAAAGACCAGCACTGTCATGAAAACAATTTTCCTTGAATCAAACACACGCAAAGTTATTCCCCTTGTTTTGGTTTAAACAGCATTTCCGGGTCTTGTGGTTTAAACTTTGATTTAACACAGTTTTGTTCTATTTAAAAAAACAGAAGATAACCTCAACACAAAAAAAAACAGAGAAAGTAAGCTGACCTGTTCACTCACTTTTGTGCCATACAGCTTTCAAGAATGAATATTTTCAGATTATCTCCCTTTATAATACAAATATAGTGATTTCGCAATTTGAATAAAACAAGTTTTAGCACCAACACACTAACTCTGGTTTTTGATGATTAATATTATTGATCAGAATGACAGTGATAAGTATAAAATGATGAAATTGAACCTAGATTGGTGTACAAAGTGTAACAAAGTCAACCCAGGTTTCAAATCACAGTTTAAAATGCGGAAGTTTCTTTTTTTGTTCAGTATATGTGTTAATAGGACATAAACATTTTATTTCATTGAAATGAAGAAAACGGTCTTCCAGAACAGTTCATAATCACTCACCATTAATTTACTACCTTGACTATTGACCTGAAAATGTAAAAAGGTTAATCTCACTTAATGGGCAGTACACCTTTAAAGTTTCATTAGTGTGTCGGAAGACGCTAAGTACTTACGGAGTGAAGAAAAAATCATGAACCGCCCATGATGACCCTAACCTTTAACCTAGTGACCAGAAAAAGTAAAGGTGTCATCCTCACTTCATGCGCCGTCCACCTGTGAAGTTTCACAAATGTGGCGGCAGATGTGGAGGACTTGAATTTTTTCATTGTCCACGGTGACCTTGAACTTTGAACAGTATAGGCAGAGTTCTAGATAAGCGGTGTATACATGTAATTTACGCAAATATATGAGCCACAAAAAATATTAATTGTTGTGGCACATAAGACCAAATCCTTTGCCCTGCATTGAGCAAAATGGCAGTTGAACAGAAATTACTGCAAGTCACCCAAGTATCCATGTAGAGTGGCCCATTTACACTAGAGTAACAAAACCTGCTTTATAAATGCATTCACATTTGGACAAGACAGTATATTTGTGTGTTTTTTTTACCAGATTACCCCCTAGAGAGCCCCAGCAGACAGAACCAAAATATGAAAACTTTTTGTGCATCTACACATCCTTAACTAAGAAATACATCACACACACAAGAACATTAAATCGCCAAGGGTATGGAGGGAGTTAGCATCACAAGGCGGAAACTCTATAATAAGTTCCACCCCTGTAGAGAGGCCTCTTTATGCAGGCAGACAAAACTCATTTTATATAATTGTTGTCGCTCAAGTCCCTAAATAACCATACCATATTAGTACTAGAGGTTCTTTTTAGTAACTAGATGGGTGTTCCGCGGAACACATGTGTCACCTGTCAGTGCTTTGTCAGTATAACAAGGTTTTTTGGACCCAGATAAATGACCTTGACAAACTGGCCCGACTAAGTTTTCAAACAAGAGAAAGTTATAACCATCGGTAAGTTTTCGTGAAGAAAACAAGAGGCCCAAGAGGGCCTGTGGACAACATGGCTCTTATAACATCAATGAAGCGAGAGACTGCCATTTACGTTTTTTGGAAAGTTTTGGGCAAAATACAGCTTTTCAACTAAATCAAGGGCCATAACTAAAGAATCTGGTAAAGTTTGGTAAAGATCAGATGAAAAATGAAGGCCCTACCGTATTAATGAGGCAAAATTTAGCATTTTTAACTAAATCAAGAGCCATAAGGTCTCACACCTCTATTATCTCCCCTGAAAGCTCACGGACCTAGAGACAAAAGGAAGACAGAAAATAATTATATTTTTTCTCAATTTTAGGCAATTTTTAATTTGAAAAATAGGTTTTTCTTTGCTTTTAGCATACATCTGCAGTGTAAAAGACAGATGATACAGAAAATCCCATGTTGATATGAGGTTTCATTCAAATTTCAGAACTGTTTGACCGAAGCACCGCATATTCAGCTAGATAGTGTATGAATTTTGTATTTTCCATAGGGTTCACAAAACATGAGCGAGAAAAAAAAAAAACCTGGCTAACTTATGTATTTTATTGTTTTAAATTACTGGTTTTGGCTATACTGAAGATATTAAACCAACAACAATGTCTGCTGCCCTGCTTTGAAGCTCAGATGTTGGAAAAGGCTAAACATTAACCCTATGGGAAAATTAATTGAGGTGTGAGACCATAACTCCTCTGTTACTGGTCCGACTGGTCAAATATTAGAGCTAAAAAAAAAATGTAAAAAAAAATCAAAAATAAATTGAAAAAATATTTTTGAAAAAAAAGGTAAAAAAAAAAAATCAGAAAAAAAAGGTAAAAAAAAATTAAAAAAAGTAAAATTTTATTCAATATAAAAAGAAGAAAGTCATACAATCTGGTAATGTTTGGCAAAGATCAAATGCAAAATGAAGGCCCTATCGTAAGACGAGGCAAATTATAGCATTTTTAACAAAATCAAGGGCCATAACTCCGCTGTTACTGGTCCAATCTGGTTGGTTTTCGAACTTGGCCAAGCTTTTATTGACATTAACAATCTGATAAAGTTTGGTAAAGATCGGATAAAAAATAGTCTTAACGAACTAAAATATAGTATTTTGAACTAAATCAAGGGCCATAACTCCGCGGGCCATAACTCCGCGGGCCATAACTCCGCTGTTACTGGTCCGATATGAATGGTTTCCGAACTTGTCCGAGCTTTCATTGATATTAACAATCTGATAAAGTTTGGTAAAGATCGGATGAACAATGAAGCCCCTATCGTCTTAACGAGGCAAAATATAGCATTTTTAAATAAATCAAGGGCAATAACTCCGCTGTTAAAGGTCCAATCTAGCTGGTTTTCAAATTTGTTTGAGCTTTCATTGATATTAACAATCTTTGAAAGTTTGGTAAAGATCAAATAATAAATGAAGGTGCTAGAGTGTTCACAAGGCTTAATATGGCATTTTTCAGCAAAACAAGGGCCATAACTCCTGTGAAATTATTTCAATCTTGCCGAATTTCGAACTTGTTCGAGCTTTCATTGATATAAAGACACTGACAAAGTTAAGTAAAGATCCGATTAATACTGAAGGCCCTGGAGTGTTCACAAGGCAGAAAATAGCATTTTTCAGAAAAAACACAGGCCATAACTCCGGTATTACTGATCCGATTTAGCTGGTTTTCAAACTTGTTCGAGCATTCATTGATATTAACAATCTGTGCAAGATTGGTAAAGATCAAATAATAAATGAAGGTGCTAGAGTGTTCAAAAGGCAGAAAATGGCATTTTCCAGGGAAAAAAGGGCCATAACTCTGGTGTTACTGACCCAATTCAGCTAATTTTCAAACATTTCCAAGCTATAATTAGTATTAACAATCTGTGCAAGTTTGGTAACGATCAAATAATAAATGAAGGTGCTAGAGCGTTCACAAGGCAGAAATTAGCAATTTTCAGAAATTACGTACGGACGGACGACGGACAACTCGCCATCCCATCCCATAAGCTCATGAGTATATATTGAAAGACTGATGAAGAAATATCAAGAAATGAGAAAGTTATAGCCTACGTTAATTTTTCATGAAGGTCTGACAGACGGACAGGATGACGGACGACAAAGTGATGTCTAGGTATCGCACTTTTCTTCGAAAAAGCGACACAAAAATAGATGTCTCCCCCACTGTCGAAAAGGCCATTCAACTGGAACAGGTTAATGATATACGCAAACTGGCTGAGGAGAACTAGTCTGGACAAAATTTGTGTATTAAAACCTTTAAACAACTCCAATAACAAGAGCTGTCAGAGGACAGAGCTCGACTACTGGAAATTTCAGACAACAAGAAATTATTCACCCGGCATACATAACAAGAGGTCAATGACCTTGTAGCTCTAGTGATTGATTTTGATTTCAGGAAGTAGTCGCTACAAACTTGTTTTTTGAAAAATTATTTTTAGCCGTGGCGGCCATCTTAAATTTCCGGCCGACCTGATATTTTGCTAGGATCAATTAGACATCAAGAGCAACATTCCTGTGAAGTTCATGAAAATCCGTCCAGTAGTTTCAGAGGAGTAGTCGCTACAAGTTTTTATTATATAATTCTATGTAAACAAAGATGGCCGCTGACAGCCATGTTTAACATCTAATCAAAATGATTTTTGACAAGGACCAACATCATTTAATGCTGATCATTTTAGAAAAAGTCCCATATCAATATCACTTATAGTTTTCAAGAAGTAGTCACTACAAACTTGCATTTTGAAAATCTATTTTTAGCCATGGCGGCCATCTTGAATTTCCGGCCGACCTGAAATTTTGCTAGGATCAATTAGACATCAAGAGCAACATTTCTGTGAAGTTTCATGAAAATCCGTCAAGTAGTTTCAGAGGAGTAGTCGCTACAAGTTTTCATTATATAACTCTATGTAAACAAAGATGGAAACTGGCAGCCATGTTTAATGTCGAATCAAAATAATGTTCGACTCGGATAACCATCATGTCATGCTGATCATTTTAGAAAAAGTCCCATATCAATATCACTTATAGTTTTCAAGAAGTAGTCGCTACAAACTTGTATTTTGAAAATCTATTTTTAGCCATAGCGGCCATCTTGAATTTCCGGCCGACCTGGAATTTTGCTAGGATCAATTAGACATCAAGAGCAACATTTCTGTGAAGTTTCATGAAAATCCGTCCAGTAGTTTCAGAGGAGTAGTCGCTACAAGTTTTTATTATATAATTCTATGTAAACAAAGATGGCCGCTGACAGCCATGTTTAACATCTAATCAAAATGATTTTTGACAAGGACCAACATCATTTAATGCTGATCATTTTAGAAAAAGTCCCATATCAATATCACTTATAGTTTTCAAGAAGTAGTCACTACAAACTTGCATTTTGAAAATCTATTTTTAGCCATGGCGGCCATCTTGAATTTCCGGCCGACCTGAAATTTTGCTAGGATCAATTAGACATCAAGAGCAACATTTCTGTGAAGTTTCATGAAAATCCGTCAAGTAGTTTCAGAGGAGTAGTCGCTACAAGTTTTCATTATATAACTCTATGTAAACAAAGATGGCCACTGGCAGCCATGTTTAATGTCGAATCAAAATAATGTTCGACTCGGATAACCATCATGTCATGCTGATCATTTTAGGAAAAGTCCCATATCAATATAACTTATAGTTTTCAAGAAGTAGTCGCTACAAACTTATTTTTTAAAAATCTATTTTTAACTGTGGCAGCCATCTTGAATTTCTGGCCGATCTGAAATTTTGCTAGGATCAATTAGACATTAAGAGCAACATTCCTGTAAAGTTTCATGAAAATCCGCCAAGTAGTTTCAGAGGAGTAGTCACTACAAGTTTTTACTATATAACTCTATGTAAACAAAGATGGCCGCTGGCAGCCACGTTTAACGTCGAATCAAAACGATTTTTGATAAGGACCAACATCATGTCATGCTGATCATTTTAGAAAAAGTCCCATATCAATATCACTTATAGTTTTCAAGAAGTAGTCGCTACAAACTTGTATTTTGAAAATCTATTTTTAACTGTGGCAGCCATCTTGAATTTCCGGCTGACCTGAAATTTTGCTAGGATCATTTAGACATCAAGAGCAACATTCCTGTGAAGTTTCATGAAAATCCGTCAAGTAGTTTCAGAGGAGTAGTCGCTACAAGTTTTCATAATATAACTCTATGTAAACAAAGATGGCCGCTGGCAGCCATGTTTAACGTCAAATCAAAACGATTTTCGACAAGGACCAACATCATGTCATGCTGATCATTTTAGAAAAACTCCCATATCAATATCACTTATAGTTTTCAAGAAGTAGTCGCTACAAACTTGAATTTAAAAAATCTATTTTTAGCTTTGGCGGCCATCTTGGATTTCACATCAACTTGAATTTTTGCTAGGATCAACTAGACTTCATGGGCAACATTTCTGTAAAGTTTTATGAATATCCATCCAGTAGTTTCAGAGGAGTAGTCGCTACAAATAAAAGTTAACGGACAGACGGACGGACAGACGGACGGACAGACAGACGGACGGACGGACGACAGACGCCGCACCACGGCATAAGCTCTGCTGATCTCTGATCAGTAGAGCTAAAAAACAAGAGCTCAATGACCTTGAAGCTCTACTGATTGATTTTGATTTCATGAAGTAGTCTCTACAAACTTGTTTTTTGAAAAATTATTTTTAGCCGTGGCGGCCATCTTGAATTTCCGGCCGACCTGAAATTTTGCTAGGATAAATAAGACATCAAGAGCAACATTCCTGTGAAGTTTCATGAAAATGCGTCAAGTAGTTTCAGAGGAGTAGTCGCTACAAGTTTTCATTATATAACTCTATGTAAACAAAGATGGCCGCTGACAGCCATGTTTAAAATCAAATCAAAACGATTTTTGACAAGGACCAACATTTTAGAAAAAGTCCCATATCAATATCACTTATAGTTTTCAAGAAGTAGTCGCTACAAACATGTATTTTGAAAATCTATTTTTAGCCATGGCAGCCATCTTGAATTTCCAGCCGACCTAAAATTTTGCTAGGATCAATAAGACATCAAGAGCAACATTCCTGTGAAGTTTCATGAAAATCCGCCAAGTAGTTTCAGAGGAGTAGTCACTACAAGTTTTTACTATATGACTCTATGTAAACAAAGATGGCCACTGGCAGCCATGTTTAACGTTGAATCAAAATAATGTTCAACTCGGATAACCAACATGTCATGCTGATCATTTTAGAAAAAGTCCCATATCAATATCACTTATAGTTTTCAAGAAGTAGTCGCTACAAACTTATTCTTTAAAAATCTATTTTTAGCTGTGGTGGCCATCTTGAATTTCTGCCCGAACTGAAATTTTGCTAGGATCAATTAGACATTAAGAGCAACATTCCTGTACAGTTTCATGAAAATCCGCCAAGTAGTTTTAGAGGAGTTGTCGCTACAAGTTTTCATTATATAACTCTATGTAAACAAAGATGGCCACTGGCAGCCATGTTTAACGTCGAATCAAAAACATGTTCAACTCGGATAACCAACATGTCATGCTGATCATTTTAGAAAAAGTCCCATATCAATATCACTTATAGTTTTCAAGAAGTAGTCGCTACAAACTTATTTTTTAAATATCTATTTTTAGCTGTGGTGGCCATCTTGAATTTCTGGCCGAACTGAAATTTTGCTAGGATCAATTAGACATTAAGAGCAACATTCCTGTACAGTTTCATGAAAATCCGCCAAGTAGTTTTAGAGGAGTAGTCGCTACAAGTTTTCATTATATAGCTCTATGTAAACAAAGATAGCCGCTGGCAGCCATGTTTAACGTCGAATCAAAACGATTTTCGACAAGGACCAATATTTTTAGATTTGGCGGCCATCTTGGCTTTCACATCAACATGAATTTTTGCTAGGATCAACTAGACTTCATGGGCAACATTTCTGTAAAGTTTCATGAAAATCCATTCAGTAGTTTCAGAGGCGTAGTCGCTACAAAAAAAAAGTTTACGGACAGACAGACAGACAGACAGACGGACAGACGGACGACGGACACCGCACCATGGCATAAGCTCATAAAACTATGTGTAAGAATTTACCAAAACAACACAGAAATATTTGAAAAATAATATTTCAAGTGGGTGTGGGGTGTGGAGGGAGCAGGGGGAGAGAGGCAGGAGTGGGTTGTTGTGTGGGGAAGGGGCAACATATATGTGTAAGAATTGACTAAAACAACAAAGAAATATGTAAAAAATAATAGTTTCAAGTGGGTGTGGGGTGTGGAGGGAGCGGGGGGAGAGAGGCAGCAGTGGGTTGTTGTGGGGGGAGGGGGCAACATATATGTGTAAGAATTGACTAAAACAACAAAGAAATATGTAAAAAAAAAAGTTTTAAGTGGGGGGGGGGGGGGGAGGGATGAGTGGCGAGGTGAGTGGGGGGAAGGTTGCAAAGAATTGACTAAAACCACACAGAAATATGTAAAAAATAAATAAAAAAATTCAAGTGGGGGTGGGGTGGGGGCAGCAGGGGGAGTGGCAGGAGTGGGTTGGGGAGGGGGGAGGGGGCAACATATATGTGTAAGAATTGACAAATGAACACAGAAATCTGTAAAATAAAAATAATAGTTTCAAGTGGGTGTGGGGTGTGGAGGGAGCGGGGGGAGAGAGGCAGGAGTGGGTTGTTGTTGGGGGAGGGGGCAATATATATGTGTAAGAATTGACTAAAACAACAAAGAAATATGTAAAAAAAAAAGTTTTAAGTGGGGGGGGAGGGGGTGAGTGGTGGGGTGAGTGGGGGAAGGTTGCAACATATATGTGTAAGAATTGACTAAAACAACACAGAAATATGTATAAAAAAAAAAAAAAAAAAAAGTGGGGGTGGGGTGGGGGCAGCAGGGAGAGAGGCGGGAGTGGGTCGGGGAGGGGGAGGGGGCAACATATATGTGTAAGAATTGACAAAAGCAACACAGAAATATGTAAAAAAAAAAAGAAAAAAAGTTTCAAGTGGGGATGGGGTGGGGGGGAGAGGGGGGGGGGAGAGGTGGGAGTGGGTTGGGAGGGGAGGGGCCACATATATGTGTAAGAAAAAATAAGCAAGTCTAGGGGGAGGGGTGGGGGGAGAAGCGGGGGGGGGGTGGGGGGCGGGGAGGGTTGCAACATATATGTGTAAGAATTGACTAAAACAACACATATTTGTGTAAGAATTGACTAAAACAACACAGAAACATGTAAAAAAAAAAAGTTAAAAAAAAAAAAAATTGCAGGGGGGTGGGCGTGGGGGAGGGGGAAGGAGGGAGCCCATGCCCCAATATGGGTGAAGTATGAATAAGATGCATAATGTTATAAGAAATCCCAAACCAAAATTATAAATATATATATACATGCTTACATGCCTTTATTGCACATTTTATGGGCCATCACAAGTTGGGTTCCATGGGAGCCCAGAATTTGCAGAAGACAAAATTACTTACCCAACCCTTTACAACATACTATAAGGAAACCAATTCCAAAATTTAGTTCAGCTAGGACAAGAAATGTAAGAGATATAGACCTGTAAACACAGCTTACATGCAAAGTTTGATGTGAAACAGACACATTTTAAGGGCTATGATAATTTGGGTTCCATGGGAGCCCAGGGGTTACAGGAACCAAAATTGCTTATGCAGCCCTTAAGATAATGCTATAAGGAAGCTAATGGTAAAATTTGGTTGTGCTAGGGTAAGAATTGTAAGAGATATAGACTTGTAAACACAGCTTACACGCAAAATTTGATGTGAAATGTGACACATTTTATGGGCTATCATAATTTGGGTTCCATGGGAGCCCATGGGTTACAGGAACCAAAATTGCTTATGCAGCCCTTAAGATAATGCTATAAGGAAACCCATGGCCAAATTTGGTTGTGCTAGGATAAGAAATGTAAGAGATATAGACTTGTAAACATAGCTTACACGCAAACCACGACGCCGACGCCCACCCCGTGGTGATTACATAAGCTCTCTTATTCTTCGAATAGTCGAGCTTAAAATGTTGAAGTTATTTACATGTTAAGAAATGCGGACGTAAAGATTAACCTGATGTTAAGAGCCTATCAACACATAAATGCAATTTGTGACCATGAACTATGACCTATAGACCCCATAAGATCATTCGAACAGCCAAGCTAAAAATATCAAATTATTTGTAAAGTTTGACCAAGGAGTTAGGTCCACAAAAGTTGTGACCCAGGAGCTATGTCACCAGGGGTGGGGAAGGAGTCTGGGGTCTATGCCGGTTGGGTGGTTGTATCCGTTAGTTCATGCCCAGTAAGTGTATATAGCATTATAGGTAGAGAATCTCAATGGTTCGAAGTTATGATTGAGGGACTATGTCCCCAGGAGTGGGGAAGGAGACCGGGTCTACGCTGGTTGGGTGATTATATCCGTCTGTTCATGCCCAGTAAATGTATATATGGCTAAAGGGTGGGAATCTCAATGATTTCCAAGTTATAACCAAGGGGCTATGTCCCCAGGGGTGGGGCAGCAACCTGGTTTCTATGCTGGTTGGATGGTTGTATCTGTCTGTTCATGTCCAGTAAGTGTATATATGGTTATAGGGTGGGGATCTCAACGGTTACCAAGTTATGACTCAGGGGCCCACCCATACCCTCATGTTTCACCTCTTGTGACCCCCGCGGCAGGTCTAATTCTGACCCCAGGGTCACCATTTGAGCAAACTTGGTAGAGGACTACTAGACGATGCTATATACAAAATATCTAAGCTGCAGCCATTTTTGTTTCGGAGAAGATTTTGAAGTGTTTTGCCTATATACTTCTATGTAAAAATGACATTTTTTTATAAATTCAAAGGCCATAATTTGTCAAAATGAATGGAAGAGTTATGGGGATTATTGGATAAGGTGCAGAATTTGATAGGAAGCATTAGTATACAGTTTTAATGCAACAGCTTGAGTAGTTGAAGTTACAAATCTATTGCACAAAAATTGGTGAGTAGGATAGCTGTTACTATTCTTAGAATAGTCCAGCTAAAAATCATTCAACCGGAACACAGCCTTAATATGCACAACTAGGCTTGGTAGAACAGGAGAACTGGTTGGGACAAAGTTTGTGTATTGAAAACTTTAAAGAGCCATAACTCTGCCAAAAATCATTCAACCGGAACACGACAATGATATACGCAACCTGGTTGAGGAGAACTAGTCCGGACAATGTTTGTGTATTAAAACCTTTAAAGAGCCATAACTCCAAAAAACTCATTCAACCATAACACAACAACAATATGCACAACTGAGCTTGGTACTGATAATTCCTGCCAAATTTCACTGAAATCCAGCCAGGAGTTCCCAAAGATATGTGCAACTAGGCTTTGTACTGATCATCCCTGCCAAGTTCGTTGAAATCCATGAAGGGGTTCAGGAGAACTAGTCTGAACAAAGTTAGTGTATTAAATCTGTTAAAGAGACATAATTCTGCCAAAAAACATTCAATTGGAACATGAAGGTGCTAGAGTGGTCACAAGGCAGACAAGACAAAATATGGCAATTTGTTAACAGCAAAAAGTTAATGGTCGACGACTATGGACATAAGCTCATCCGTAAAGTAGGAAAGAAATGTGTAGCTTTAATTGAATCTTTCAATGTGAAGTATGTTGATTGATTGAATTGGATTTTATAGTCGCACCAACAGCTAAGGTCATATGGCGACTTTCCAGCTTCCATTGGTGGAGGAAAACCCACCTGGGTAGAACCACCAACGTTCCGCAAGCCAGCTGGATAGCTTCCTCGCATAAAGATTCCTAGGCCCCTGAGGGATCGAACCTACAGTGGTGAGGGGCAAGTGATTTCAAGTCAGAGATGTTAACCACTCAGCCACGGACGCCCCGTGAAGTATGTTGAAGCAAACAGTGTTACAGAAACAGAGCTAAACATGTTAAAAAATTCGAAACACATCTAGTCAGGTCAATGTGTCGAGATTTTCACTAAAGCTACTCTAAAAGCCTGAAAAAAGTTTTTGATGTGTACCGGTATATAGATATAAGAATAATTTGTTTGTAATATTTTATACTTATGTCATATATGTTTTTAAATTCAATAACATCATACCATCTGCCTCACCTATACCACAATTTACACTGATATAGTTTGTAAGAAAAGTTCCTAACCTCTGAGGCTCGGCATAAAATTCAGGAGGTATCTTTGCTATTCAAACCAGCTGGGTTCATTCGCCATCTAATGTCTGGTAGGAGAACCAATCGAGCACCATAAAAACATCTGTGGCTTCATCTAGGAAAATCAGTTTATAGACCTAAGTTACTTTTAGAACGAATATGTAGTTTAGTTAATATGCATAAATAAAAAGTTTGAATAGTGAATATACATGAGGAACTGAAACATTAAATGCATTCAGACGCATGAAAGATATTGTGACCAAGGCCATTAATAATTTTATAATGAAGGTCACTGTCAAGATTTTTTTAGTAAACTTGCTTGAATAAAATCCCAAAGTTGAGATGACCACTATTTGGTGCATAATACTTTAAAGAGGGTGTAAATGTTAATTTTATATTAAACTGAATTTAAAGTTCACTCCATCTAATGTCTACTGGCAGAGGTGTCTGTTCTCCATCTCATTTCTGCGGATTCATCTACAAAATAAAACATTTTTTTTTTAAAATAAACAGCTAATATAAATCTTTTCACCAAGTTTGAAGATCTGATAAAAAAAAGTAGCATTGTTTTATTACAAGAAATCTGCAGATTCACATGTCTCGCCTAACGTGGGCTGGACTTAAAAATAAAAAGGTCAATGATGCTTGAATGAAAGTTTGTAAACATTTTAGTAACTAAAAACAATGGTGTTTGCAGTATGCCGAGACGACATTTAAAACATTGCAAAAACAACAGGGATAGGATGGCCTTAGATCACTAATCATGGGCAAAAAGATCAGATAACTACAGATTTAACAAAGGAAAATACAATATAGCAGTTTTCAACAAATCAAGGGCCATAACTCTGTCATTACTAACAAGATCTAGCTGGTTTTCGAACTTGACCAAGAGTTCATTGATATATACCACGCTTTGCACAACTAGACATCTTACTGAGGCTTCCTGCCAAATTTTGTAGAAATCCAACCAGCCGTTTAGGAGGAGTTGCGCCGATAAGAAATTTAAAGTAAAAATGTCAAAGGGCCATAACTCCATCATTAATCAGCGAACTGGAAAAAAGGTGTGATATGCACAACTAGACATCTTACTGATGCTTCCTGCTAAGTTTTGTCAAAATCCAACAAGGCGTTTAGGAGGAGTAGCACCGACAAGAAATTTAGAAGTAAAAATGTCAAGGGGCCATAACTCCATCAAAAATCACGAACTGGAAAAAAAAGCAATAGGCACAACTAGAAATCATAGCAATGCTTTCTACTACATGGCGTTAACACAAAAAAAAAATGGAAAAAAAAAGTATTTAAAAAAATATGTATGAAATAAAAAAATAAAAAATAAATAATAAAATTATTTAAAAAAAAAATAAAAATAAAAAAAATAAATAAAAATATGAATAAAATCAAAAAATAATCAATTGTATTATAGCATTTTTAACTAAATCAAGGGCCATAACCCTGCTGTTACTGGTCCGTTCTGGCTGGTTATCGAACTTGTCTGCGCTTTCATTGATATTAACAATCTGTTAAAGATTGGTAAAGATCGGATGAAAAATGAAGGTCCTTGGCCAGTAGAGCTAACAATCATCAGCTCCAAAAAGTAGGTCAAGGTCATAGACGAAATAGATGCACTTACCCAAGACACAACTACGTCAAAACAGAATATATTTTCTTCCAATGATTAAGCTATAAATTAGGTTTAAAACATCTAGTGCATGATTATAGTTCATGAGAAAGTGATGTAAATGTAAAGTTATCTGCCCTTTGCTTGGATGGTGAAGGTCACATCCACATTTACTCTGTCACGTTGCAATGTACCACTCAAGATACAACTATAAGCAAAGTTTGAAAGGTCTAAGTGCATACAGTTTGTTAAAAAGTGACCTAAACGCCAAAGTTGAAGGTAAAAATTATAAGGTTATCTGCCCTTTGATTGGTGAGTCAAGGTCACATCCACATATGCTTTGTCACGTTGCGATGTACCACCCTAGATACAACTATAAAGTTTGAAAGGTGTAGTGTGACAGGTTGCTCTAAATTAACCTCAACGCAAAAGTTGAAGTTAAAATTATTAAGTTATCTGCCCTTTGCGGGCACTCCAAAGTTTAATGTACATTTCTCAATCATCGAACCCATGACAAGCCCTTAGCCTGAATCCTTGAGCAAAAATAAATCACATCATCATTGTGTCATACATTTCTTAGAAGACAATAAAATTAGCCATGTTTCCATACCAAATAAAAGTATCAAAATGCATTTTCTGTACAACTTTAGTCCCATTCCTTTAAGATTACCCCACCCCTCAAAACATCCTAAAAAAGCAATTTTAGCAATATTTCAAAGGTCAATAAAAAAAAAGTCCTACGCATATCAGGCTCATGTCTGCACTCATAATGCTCTTGCATATCAGGAAATGCTAAATTTTACATACCTACTCCGGCGTTTTAAAAAGTTATTCCATGCTGATCACTCCGTGAGTCAAAATCAGCCATTTTACCCACTTTTTGGAAGTTTTTGATAGGTTCACATTTTTCTATTTATAGCCTCCAAAAAAAACAAAGAGTGCATATTCCAATACACCAGAATAAACTTAGAAGTACTCAAAACTGAAAAAAACATCAAACATGTGCTTCATAATTATTAATACCATCCATGGACCTAAAGATGCTTAGTTGATTTCTTTCTGATTTACTCCATGGACATACATGCGAAACTGAGGAGTGCCCACTTTGCTTGGAGGGTCAAGGTCACTTCCACATTTGCTTTGTCACCTTGCGATGTAACACTCAAGATACAACTATAAGCAAAGTTTTAAAGGTCTAGTGCATACAGTTTGTGAAAAAGTGACCTAAACGCAAAACTTGAATGTTGACGCCTTCGCCTTCGCCGCCGCCACCACCGGAAAAGTAACATTACTGTCTCTTTTTTTCTTTGAAAAGGTGAGACAAAAACAAGGGCTGTAGCGCTGCTGCTTAATATCAAATATTGAGCAAAACCCTACTTCTGACCTTGTTTTCTCAGTTGAAGGCAATTTTAACTCCTGCACACCTCTACATGCTAGTGATCAAATACATAAAAGTTTGGAGAGACTAGCCTTTTTAGGCGTAAAAGAATAAGAGATGAAGAAACATTAACAGACTTTGTGATTTAAAAGTACGAAAGGGTCCACAACTATGTCAGAAATGTCAAAATCAAACATAGAAGATATATACATCTACTTGCTGGTGATTATGTCCATAGTTGTGCTAGGCTATGATGTCTTGCAGTTTTTATGAGAATAGGACATGCGTGAAAAAACATTACAAGATAACGCAATTAAAATACATAAGGCAGAAATTGTTGAATTCCGACGATGACAGTATAAAATTATGCACACCTCTTTTTGCTGGTCATAATATCCGCATAGATTTTCGATGGTAGGTCTAACAGTTGAAGAAAAGGAAGAGAAGCAAGAAAAACACTAACGTTGTCATTTTAATTACTAACGGACAGACTGATGCACAGGCAAATCAGAGATGTCTCTGAATTTATCTTCCCTGCTGAGGTATGTTAATTGTCTGGGTAAAAGTATAAACAGAAAAGTAAAGACAGAAGAACAAACAAACATTATTTTTCTTGGGGGAGATGGTTTAAAGATAAGCTCTTTATAATGATGAGAAATGAGGAAAAGAAGAAAAAGAGTACAAAAACAAAACTTTTTAAAAAATGCTGGGGCAGTGGGGACACATGGAGGAGGGCCTTGGGCATGCATATGTATGTGTGGGTCGGGGTGTATGCAGAGGGGTGTGGGGTTTGCAGGTCGTCTAGATGAGATATGTATTTGTGCCATCACTCAAAGCATGTAACACAAAATCGGCCTTGAAGATACAGACCCGTGTTGGGGTCTGCAGGTCATCCTAATAGATGAGTAAGTTTTATTTATCTGAACAAGTTACTTTGAACTCCTTCCATGGATGCAAGAGTTCTGGTGCAGGCACAACATGTGACTTACTATAGACATTTAATAAGTGAATGGCCTTCAGAGAACTTACAATAATGTCTCAACAGCAAAACAGCAATTTGTGCACTGTAGATAGTTTCATAATTATTCAAAAGATCTGTAGGACTTGCATCGCATGTTCATCGAATACTGCAGCGTCTGACATCACGTGAATTATTACCTTGAAATTAGAGCCATTCTTTAATAGGTTAGAAGAGGGTATGCTGTTATTGGAATCATTTTAACATTGTCAATTGGAGCAATATTAATGTTATTCAAAACCTTTATTCAAGCATAGCAACACAAAAATATTGACATGGGTGCTAGGTTCTGCATATCATCCTGATGAGATGAGTAAATGTGCCAAGTTATTTGAAATCTTTCTATAGATACATGAGTTCTAGAGCGGATATAAAATGGACCTTACTATAGACATAAGTGAACATCCTTCAGAGTGACCCTGACCTTAAAGATACTGACATGAGAGTTGGGTTCTGCACATTGTCTTGATCAGATCAGTAAATGTGCGAACATATTTTGAAATCCCTCCATGCATGCAACAGTTATTAAGTGTTCTCTTGAAAAGGAGGTCCTAACAATAGGCATAAAATAAGTGTATGACCTTCAGAGTGACCTTGACCTTGAAGATACTGACATGGGTTGGACTTGTCACATTGTCTTGATGAGTAAATTTGCTACCTTATTCCGAAATCCTTCCATGGATGCAAGAGTTCTGGAGTGGGCACGAATTGAATTGAATGTTGTTTAACAGCTCATCAACACAGTATAGGTTGTTTAGAGCTGCCCCAGGGAGAGGGGAAGGATACATAGGAATCCGGGAACCTTGCTCTACTCTTATTATCCAATAGATTCCTATGGTTCTTTAACGTGCTCGCAGGATAGACCGATACACGGAACCACCTGGTTTACGTCCCCATCCAACGGACGAGGCTGAGGGAAAGTGTCTTGCCCAAGAACACACCGACGAAACTCAGTGTCACCATGGAGGATTGAACCCGGGGTCTCCGGTTACAAAATACGCCGAGCTACCGACCGGCCACACCATCCCTCCAAGTGGGCACAAAACAGGCCTTACTACAGACAAATATGAGAAGTGAATGGCCTTCAGAGTGACCTTGACCTTGAAGATATTGACAATGGTGTTCGGTTAGGCACATAATATCTTGATGAGATGAGTAAATGTGCCTAGTTGTTTTGAAATCCCTTCATGCATGCAAAAGTTATGAAATGGACATAAACTTGGCCTTACTATAGACAAATATGGAGGGAAAAGAAATGGGCCTTACTATAGACAAATATGGAGAGGGAAAAGGAATGGGCCTTACTATAGACAAATATGGAGAGGGAAAAGGAATGGGCCTTACTATAGACAAATATGGAGAGGGAAAATGAATGGGCCTTACTATAGACAAATATGGAGAGGGAAAAGGAATGGGCCTTACTATAGACAAATATGGAGGGAAAATGAATGGGCCTTACTATAGACAAATATGGAGAGGGAAAAGGAATGGGCCTTACTATAGACAAATATGGAGAGGGAAAAGGAATGGGTCTTACTATAGACAAATATGGAGAGGGAAAAGGAATGGGTCTTACTATAGACAAATATGGAGAGGGAAAAGGAATTGGTCTTACTATAGACAAATATGGGGAAGGAAAAGGAATGGGCCTTACTATAGACAAATATGGAGAGGGAAAAGGAATGGGCCTTACTATAGACAAATATGGAGGGAAAAGGAATGGGCCTTACTATAGACAAATATGGAGAGGGAAAAGGAATGGGCCTTACTATAGACAAATATGGAGAGGGAAAAGGAATGGGCCTTACTATAGACAAATATGGAGAGGGAAAAGGAATGGGCCTTACTATAGACAAATATGGAGAGGGAAAAGGAATGGGCCTTACTATAGACAAATATGGAGGGAAAAGGAATGAGCCTTACTATAGACAAATATGGAGAGGGAAAAGGAATGGGCCTTACTATAGACAAATATGGAGAGGGAAAAGGAATGGGCCTACTATAGACAAATATGGAGAGGGAAAAGGAATGGGCCTACTAGAGACAAATATGGAGAGGGAAAAGGAATGGGCCTTACTATAGGCATATATGGAGAGGGAAAAGGAATGGGCCTTACTATAGACAAATATGGAGAGGGAAAAGGAATGGGCCTTACTATAGGCATATATGGAGAGGGAAAAGGAATGGGCCTTACTATAGACAAATATGGAGAGGGAAAAGGAATGGGCCTTACTATAGGCATTTATGGAGAGGGAAAAGGAATGGGCCTTACTATAGGCATATATGGAGAGGGAAAAGGAATGGGCCTTACTATAGACAAATATGGAGAGGGAAAAGGAATGGGCCTTACTATAGGCATATATGGAGAGGGAAAAGGAATGGGCCTTACTATAGGCATATATGAAGATGCTAACATGCTGAGTGACCGCCGCCTTAAAGATACTGACAATGGCGTTAAATTAGGCACACAGTGCCAAGATGAGATGATTAAAAGGGCTAAGTTATTTTGAAATTCCTTCATGCATGCAGGAGTTATTGAAAGGACAAGAAATGGGACAGACGGAAGGATGGACATTCACATATCAGGCATATCGGAAGAAAATGGCCTTCAGAGTGACCTTGACCTTGAAGATACTGACATGGGTGTTTGGCTCTGCACAGTCTTGATGAGATGAGCAATCCCTCCATGCATAAAGTACCGTTACAGCATACGAGAAATGGGCCTTACAATAGATATATAAGAAGTGAATGACCATCAGAAAACTTACAGTAATGTCTAGATAGCAAAACAGCAATTTGTGAAGATTGTGTGGTAATTATTCACTAGATCTGTAGGACCGGAGTCACATGTTCGCAGAATATTGTAGCGTCTCATATCGCATGAATTATTACCATATAATTCGAGCCATTCTTTGATTGTTTATAAGAGGGTATGCTGTTATTGGAATCAATTTAATATTGTCAACTGGAGTAATATTAATGTTATTCAAAACTAAGAATGTGTCCATGGGACACGGTTGTCCTCACTGAAAACAGTCAACATAAAACGTAAAATTTAAATTGAATTGAATATTGTTCAACAGCTCATCAACACAGTATAGGTTATTTAGAGCTGCCCCAGAGAGAGAGGGGAAGGATACATAGGAATCCGGGAACCGTGCCCTACTCTTATTATCAAATAGGTTCCTATGGTTCTTTAACATGCTCGGAGGATAGACCAATACACTGGACTGCCCAGTTTAAGTACCCATCCAAAGGACGAGGCTAAGGAAAAGTGTCTTGTCCAAGAACACACTGACGAAACTCAGTGGCATCATGCAGGATTGAACCCGGTGCCTCCGGTTACAAACTGCACCACAAAGAAAAAAGGGCCACAATTCCAGTAATACAAAGTCGACAATGATGCAGAATATATAGGCATATCTTGAAATCATAGGTAAGCATCCTGTAAAGTTTTGAAACAATCAGTTGAGAAATGTGGGAGGAGGTGAGAAGTGTGGTAGGAGACAGAAACACAAACTTTACGGGACGGACACTCGTACATACGTCTGGACGGCCAGATGGCCAGACATGGCTAACTTTATATATGCTCACCATTCAGTGATGGGGCATAAAAATTATTCAAGTAAGGAATACTGACATGGGTGTTAGGTTCTGCATATCGTCCTGATGTGTCCAGTTATTAACTCCATGCAGGCAAGTGTTGTAAATCAGACAAAAAATGGCCCGGCCTTACTATATGCATATAAGAAAAGAATGGCCTTCAGAGTGACCTTGGCTTTAAAGATACTGACATGAGTGTTGGGTTCTGCACATTGCCTTCATCAGAGCAGTAAATATGCCAAAACATGTTTACATCCATCTATGCATACAAGAGTAATGAAGAGGACAAGAAATGGGCCTTACTATAGGCATATCAGAAGTGAAGAGACTTTAGTGACCTTGACCTTGAAGATTACATCCATCTATGCATACAAGAGTAATGAAGAGGACAACAAATGGGCCTTACTATAGGCATATCAGAAGTGAAGAGACTTTAGTGACCTTGACCTTGAAGATTACATCCATCTATGCATACAAGAGTAATGAAGAGGACAACAAATGGGCCTTACTATAAGCATATCAGAAGTGAAGAGACTTAACTGAGCTTGACCTTGAAGATTACATCCATCTATGCATACAAGAGTAATGAAGAGGACAACAAATGGGCCTTACTATAAGCATATCAGAAGTGAAGAGACTTAACTGAGCTTGACCTTGAAGATTACATCCATCTATCCATTCAAGAGTAATGAAGAGGATAAGAAATGGGCCTTACTATAGGCATATCAGAAGTGAAGAGACTTAATTGACCTTGAAGATTACATCAGTCTATGCATTCAAGAGTAATGAAGAGGACAAGAAATAAATGGGCCTTACTATAGGCATATCAAAAGTGAAGAGACTTAACTGACCTTGACCTTGTAGATACAGACATGGGTGTCAAATTCTACACATTTAGGGGGCACTCCACAGTTTAATGTACATTTCTCAATCTTCAAACCCATGACAAGCTCTTAGCCTGAATCCTTGAGCAAAAATAAATCACATCATCATTGTGTCATACATTTCTGAGAAGACAATAAAATTACCCATGTTTCCATACCAAATAAAAGTATCAAAAAGCATTTTCTGTACAACTTTAGTCTCATTTCTTTAAGATTACCCCACCCCTTAAAACATGCTAAAAATGCAATTTTAGCAATATTTCAAATGTCAATAAATGAAAATAAAAAAAATTCCTACACATATCAGGGTCATGTCATCACTCATAATGCTCTTGCATATCAGGAAATGCTAAATTTTACATACCAAGTCCGGCATTTTAAAAAGTTATTCCACGCTGATCTCTTCGTCAGTGAAAATCAACCATTTTAACTACTTTTAGGAAGTTTTTGATTGGTTCACATTTTTCTATTTATAGCCTCCAAAAAACCCAAAGAATGCATATTCCAATACACCAAAATAAACTTAGAAGTAATCAAAACTGAAAAAAACATCAAACATGTGCTTCATAATTATTATAAAGACCATCCATGGACCTAAAAGATGCTTAGTTGATTTCTTTCTGATTTACACCATGGACATTCATGCGAAACTGAGGACTGCCCCCTTAGTTGATGAGATTAATAAATGTGCCTAGTTATTTTGCATTTCCTCCATGCATGTAAGAGTTATTAAGTGGTCATGAAATGGATCTTACTATAGGCATAAAAGAAGTGAATGGCCTTCAGAGTGACCTTGAATTTGAAGAAACTGACATGAGTGTTGAGTTCTGCACATTGTCTGGATGAGATGAGTAAATGTGCAAAAATATTTCAAAATTCCTCAATGCATGCAAGTATTATAAGGAAGACATGATATGCACCTTATTATAGACATATAAGAAGTGAATACCTTCAGGGTGATTTTGTCTTTGAAGATAACAACAAGGGTTTGGATTTTGCACATTGTCTTGATGAGATAAGGAAATATGCCACGTCATTTTGAAATCCTTCAATACATGCAAGAATTATGAAGAGGAGACAAAATCAGAAGTGAACGGCCTTCAGAGGGACCTTGACCCTGAAGATACTGACATGAGATGAATAAATGTGCATAGTTTTTTTGAAATCCCTTCATGCATGCACAAGTTGTGAAGAGGGAAAAGAAATGGGCCTGCAGAGTGACATCCACCTTGGAAGATACTTAGGCATAAAAGAAGTGAATGACCTTCAGAAAGACCTTGACCTTGAAGATAATGACATTGGGTTGGATTTGGCTCATTGTTTTGATGAGATGAGTAAATGTGCTACGTTATTCTGAAATCCTTCCACGGATGCAAATATTCTGCAGCGGGTACGAAACAGAGCCTTACTATTGACATATAAGACATAGACTAAACTTACAATAATGTCTCGATAGCAAAACAGCATTTTTTTCATATTGTTTCGCAGAATACTGCAGAATACTGCAGAATCCAACATCAAGTGAATTGTTATTGTATAATTCAAGATATTGGTTTTTAGTGTATAAGAGGGAACGCTGTTATTGAAAGATAATGACAATGGTGTTAGGTTAGATAATTAGTAAATGGCCTTCAGAATGACCTTGACCTTGAAGATATGGATAAGTTTTGCTCATCATCTTGATGAGAAGAATAAATGTGCATAGTTATGAAATCCCTTCATGCATGCAAGAGTTATGAAGTGGACAAGAAATTTGCCTTACTACAGACATATGAGGTGAATGGCCTTCAGAGTGACCTTGACCTTGAAGATATGGACATGGGTGTTCGGCTCTGATGAGATGAGCAATCCTTCCATGCATAAAGTATTATTAGAGCAGACGAGAAAAGGGCCTTACTATAGACATATAAGATGTGAATGATCTTCAGACAATAATGTTTCGAATTTGTGTAGTGTGTGTGGTAATTATTCACTAGATCTGTAGGACCTAGGTCATATGTTCGCAGAATACTGCCTCATCTGACATCAAGTGAATTATTACTACATGTAATTAGAGCCAGTGTTTTATAGTTTATAAGAGGGTATGCTGTTATTGGTATCATTTTAGCACCGTCAATTGTAGCAAATATTAATGTTATTCAAAACTTAAAATGTATCCATGCCCCAATGAAAACAATCAGTGGAAAACAAAAACATAAAATTTAAAGAAAAAAGGTTCATAATTCTGGTAATACAAGGTCCATTTTGACGCTGAATCAATATGCACATCTTGACATCATAGGTAAGCATCCTGTAAAGTTTCAAAACAATTGGTTGAAATGTATGGGAGGAGACAGACACACAAACTTGTCAAGACGGACAGACGGCTGGACATGACATTCGGTGGTGGAGGCATAAAACTAATATACAAATCTAGCAACACAAAAAAAATTGTTTGACGGATTTACAATTTATAACTAAAGAAAACACAGCCTTTTTTCAATTAATCAGAAGATGCTGTTTTTAAAAATACTGACATGGTGTTGGGTTCCACATATTGCACGTGTTGTAAATTGGACACAAAATGGGACTATAGGCTTACAAGAAGAGAATGGCTTTCAGAATGACCTTGATGTTGAAGATACTGACATGTGGGTTGGATCTGGCACATTGTCTGGATAAGTTAAGTAAATGTGCCAAGTTATTTTGAAATAAGTTCTATGGATGCAAGAGTTTGGGCATGAAATGGGCCTTACTATAGACATATAAGAAGTGAATGGTCTTCAGAATGACCTTGACCTTGAAGATACTGACATGGGGTTGGATATGGCCCACTGTCTTGATGAGATGAGTAAATGTGCTACCTTATTCAGAAATCTTTCCATGGATGCAAGAGTTCTGGAGCAGCATGAAAAGGGTCATACTATAGGCATATAAGAGGTGAATGGCCTTCAGAGTGACCTTGACCTTGAAGATACTGACATGGGTGGCAGGCTTTGCACAGTCTTGATGAGATCAGCAATCCCTCCATGCATGAAGTAGTGATTTGAATTAAAATGTTTAATGGCTCATCAACACAGTATAGGTTATTTAGAGCCACCTGAGAGAGAGCGGAAGGAATCCGAGAACCGTGCCCTTCTCTTATTATCAAATAGATTCCTGTGGTTCTTTAACATGCTTGGAGGATAGACCAATACATGGGACTGCCCGGTTTACGTCCCCATCTGACGGACGAGGCTAAGGGGAAGTATCTTGCCCAAGAACACACCGACGAAACTCAGTGGCACCACAGAGGATTGAACCCGGGGCCTCCGGTTACAAATATGCCGCGCTACCAACTGCGCCACACCAGCCCCTTAGAGTGGATGAGAAATGGGGCTTACTATAGACTTATCAGAAGTGAATGCCATTCAGAGTGACCTTGACTTTGAAGATACGGACATGTGTGTTGGGCTCTGCACAGTCTTGATGAGATGAGCAATCCTTCTATGCATGAAGTACTATTAGAGCGGACAAGAAATGGGCCTTACTATAGACATATCAGAAGTGAATGCCATTCAGAGTGACCTTGACTTTGAAGATACGGACATGTGTGTTGGGTTTCTGCACAGTCTTGATGAGATATGCAATCCTTCCATGCATGAAGTACTATTAGAGCAGATGAGAAATGGGCCTTACTATAGAAAGATCAGAAGTGAATGGCCTTCAGATTGACCTTGGCCTTGAAGATACTGGCATGGGTGTTGGGCTCTGCACCATCTTGATGAGATGAACAATTGTTCCATGCATGAAATACTATTAGAGCAGACAAGAAATGGGCCTTACTATAGACATAAGAAGTGAATGACCTTCAGACAATAATGTCTTGATAGCACAATTTGTGTAGATTGTGTGGTAATTATTCACGTAGACATCACGTGAATTAGACATCATGTGAATTATTACTACAGGCATATAAGAAGTGAATGACCTTCACAATGAAGCAAAGATTTTACACATAAAAAGTCACAGAAGGATACCTCATCGAGAACGGATGGAGGTCATTACTCTATCCAAGAGCTGCTGGGAGCATGATGTAATTAAAAAGTTTGTCAATCTAATACTAGAATCACTGGTGTAAAAGAAGGTTAAGGTCAATTATGTTATGTAGAAGTTGATAGATGTATCTGTGGAGCATAGGAGTGATTTAAAACAGACCTAAAGAGAAACCTTAACAGAGGTGTGAGGTACACAAACGGTTGGTTGCTTGGTTGGTTGAATGGTGTTTCCAAGTCATTTTCAGCACATTTTAGGCTATATATGACAGTAATTATTCACGTAGACATCACGTGAATTAGACATCATGTGAATTATTACTACAGGCATATAAGAAGTGAATGACCTTCACAATGAAGCAAAGATTTTACACATAAAAAGTCACAGAAGGATACCTCATCGAGAACGGATGGAGGTCATTACTCTATCCAAGAGCTGCTGGGAGCATGATGTAATTAAAAAGTTTGTCAATCTAATACTAGAATCACTGGTGTAAAAGAAGGTTAAGGTCAATTATGTTATGTAGAAGTTGATAGATGTATCTGTGGAGCATAGGAGTGATTTAAAACAGACCTAAAGAGAAACCTTAACAGAGGTGTGAGGTACACAAACGGTTGGTTGCTTGGTTGGTTGAATGGTGTTTCCAAGTCATTTTCAGCACATTTTAGGCTATATATGACAGTCGATGTTTTAGTAGTGGCGACGGACCACAAACATTTCATGTATAACTCCCGTCATCCGAAATAAGTACATAAATGGAGAATAGGAGACAAGGTAATTAATGCTGTTTGTCATAGAAAGACATAAGTGAATGACCTTCAGAGGGCAGTTGTAAAAAGTTGATCCGACTACAAATCAGCAGTCCTATTACTTACTGATCCTTTGTGATCAACGGGCCAAATCATTGTGTCTTTAAGGTAGAATACTGCTGAAGCCAGTGCTAGTGGGAAGAAGAGGTGTTTGAACCTTATATCCTAAACAGAGACAATAAAACCGAGTCTGCTACTTATCTCTCTCGTTTGTGTTGATTGCTTCCAAGGGACCCTTTTTTCATATGTATTTAAAAGCCAATCCACTATCAGGCAAAATAAATTGCATTATCTGCTTATGTTACACAAGTTTAGATAGAACAATAATATGCTCGGGCAGTGCATGCTCCTGTAAAACAGATTCCACCCCAACCCCTATCCCCACCCCAATACTTTACATGTTAATGATGCATATAAACTCCATCTAACGCTACCATATCAAGGACCCTTTAAATCTTATTAAACATGACTAGTTTTAAATCATGTTATCTTAAAAAGAAACAATAAATTTAATTTTATTTAATTGGGTTTTAAGGCGCACCAACACATGAAAGGTTATATGGTGCCTAACAGGAATGAATATGCCAGGCTCAACCTCCATTTACATCAAGATGAAGACCTTTAATGAGAATGAAAAAAAAACAAAAAACGGTAAAATGAATATGTGGGGGTTCTACCCCTCTGCCTACCCCTCTAACCGGATCTGCAGTGGTCCTATTCTTTGCCCAGGTACCACATGGGGCCAATAAATTGAAGGTTAATTCTATATAATTATGTCATAATAATTTACATTTTGGACACCGTTTTAACTTTTTTATAAATTCTGAATGCGCATAGTTTCCATGCTTAGTAAAAAAATATATATAATCTAGTTTATAATCTACCCATAATTTCATAACCAATCTAAATACCCATAATTTCATAACCATAATTTCATCATGTATAAAATAGTATTGTGCTTCATTATAGAAAAACAGCATTTTGTGTATTGATACATTTAATAAACACTAAATATTGCTAAATTTAACTTACAATTTTACTTCTAAGAACAGACGCTCAACTTTCAAGGCCTTGTCTATTTATTGGTTAACTGTGTTTAAGTACATACTAATCTCTACGAGTTCTTACAGTGAGTACATATGTGATGTCTTACTGAAATTTTTTGTGGGGATTCTGAGATATCATGAAAATTTTTTTTTTTAAAAAAGACTATTATAAAGTTAAGAAGCTTAAATACAAAACTTGAACAACTTTTTCTAAGTAAAATATTATTTGTTCTAGTCTTGCAATAATTTGTTATAGAACCTCGTTTTATGTCTGGAAATATTATAAGAAATAACCAGATTTGGTTGAGCTAGGACCAGGAATGTAAGAGGTGGAACTATAAACACAGTCTACATGCAAAACTTGAGGTAGAAAGTGACGCCGATGCCGCAGTCATTACATAAGCTCTCTTATTCTTTGAACAGTCGAGCTAAAGGTGTATTGCTAAGCAAAATTTACAAAATAGGGAAGGAAAAAAAATAGCACTTTTACATATAAAAAGTAATGCTTCTATTGGAATCATTTAAACATTGTCTATTAATGCTGTATAAATGCAGATCAAAATCTGTGTTCTAGTCTAGCAACAATAAACATCAATAATGCTCAACTGAACTTACAATATTGTCTTTATAGCAAAACAGCAATCTTTGTAATTAATAGAAGTATGATATATTATTGGAATCATGTTAACCCTATTAAACCCGCTAAGCATGACTATAATAGCCTTTGCATCGATTGTAAACCCAGTAACTGCTGCTGATCAGTCATTTCCCCCAAAACACCCCTTTGTCACATAAATTGAATGGTCTTAATTTCTTAATGGTCTTAAGAAAGAACAATCCATTAAATATATGTAGCGGGTTAAGGGCAAACATGTTCAATTCATACAGTATAAATGTTATTTAAGTCTAGGGACAACACAAATATTGCTAGATAGAATTTACAAAACTGACTTTAGAAAAACAACATCCTTTCATATTAATAAATTATAAGAAGCTTTACTGTTACTGGAATCATTTTAACATTGTCATGTGATGCAATTCAAAATCTTTATTCAAGTCAAGGAACAACACAAATTAATATTGCTTGAATTTACAGTATTGACTGAAGAAAACTGCATTTTCATTTTTTTCTTCTTTATTTTTATAAAAGGTTATGCTGTTATTGGAATCCTTTTAACATGTAACATGTGTGTTTATAAATGTTATACGATTGTAGTGCAAATTATTTGTTCTAGCCTTGCAACAACGGAAATACATATTTCCTAGACTGAACTTACAATAATGTTTTTATATCAAAAAAGCAATTTGTGTAGATTGTTTGGTAAATAATTCACTAGATCTGTAAGACCCAAGTCACAGGTTTGCGAATACTGCAGTGTCTGACATCGCATGAATTATTACCTATAATTTGAGCCATAGGACATGGATGCCCCCACTATTGCTTCACATTTTAATAAGGCTATTGCCTTTCAGACATTAATTGGATACCTGGCCAAGACACTGTGCCCATATACAATTTGACCAAGTTTAGAGAAGATTGGGTAACAATATCAAAGTTAAGTTCAAACAACATTTACGATATGGGCACAATGACTGACACAAGAATAGATGGACGGACAGGGGTAATACTATATGCCCTTAAACAATTCTTCGAATAGCAGGGGCGTAAAAAGTTATGCTATTATTAGAATAATTTTAACATTTTAAATTGAAGCAATATCTATATTATTCAAAACCTTTATTCTAGTCCAGCAATAACACAAATAAATACTGCAAGACAGAATTTACAACATACGAAAACATCATTTTTTTAGTTAAATTTATAAGAAGATTTGCTGATTGAATTGAATTGGCTTTTCACGAGCACCAACGCATGAAAGGTTATATGGCGCCAGGCTCTTCCTCCATTTACATCAAGATAAAACATGGAGAATGGGCCTAGAACTTTCTTATCTGCAGAATTGATGCAAATTCTATAGTAGAATAGAAGATATGCTGATATTCTAATCATTTTAACATTCTCAATTGATGTAATAAGAATGCAATTCAACATAAATATTTAAGTCTAGCAACAACACAAATATTACTAGACATAAAACAGCATTTGCCTGTATTTATTAGAAGTTATGCTTTTATTAGAATTATTTTAACATTGTCAATTGTTGCAATACAAATCCAAATCAACATCTTTATTCAAGTCTAGCAAAAACACAAAATAAATATTACTTGACAGAATTTACAATATGGACTAAAGAAAACTGCATTTTGTCTTTCCATATACATATTAAAGCCATTATTGGAATCATTTTAACATGTGTCAATAAATGTTATATAAGTGTAGTCCACATTGTTTATTGTTTGTTCTAGTCTTGCAACAATGGAAATACATATTTCCTGATGGACTTACATTTCAATATGTCTTTATAGCAAAACAGCAATTTGTTTAGATTGTTTGGTAAATAATTCACTAGATTTGCAAGACCCGAGTCACAGGTTTGCGAATACTGCAGTGTCTGACATCGCATGAATTATTACCTATAATTTTGAGCCATAGGACATGGATGCCCCCACTATTGCTTCACATTTTAATAAGGCTATTGCCTTTCTGATAATTAATTGGATACCTGGCCAAGACACTGTGCCCATATACAATTTGACCAAGTGTAGAGAAGATTGGGTAACAATTATCAAAGTTAAGTCCAAATAACATTTACGATATGGGCATAATGACTGACACAAGAATAGATGGACGGACAGGGGTAATACTACATGCCCTTAAACAATTCTTCGAATAGCAGGGGCGTAAAAGTTATGCTATTATTAGAATAATTTTAACATTTTAAATTGATGCAATATCTATGTTATTCAAAACCTTTATTCTAGTCCAGCAATAACACAAATAAATATTGCATGACAGAATTTACAACATACTAAAACAGCATATTTTTAGTCAAAGTTATAAGAAGATTTGCCGATTGAATTGAATTGGCTTTTAAGGAGCACCAATGCATGAAAGGTTATATGGCGCCAGGCTCTTTCTCCATTTACATCAAGATAAAACATGGAGAATGGGCCTAGAACTTTCTTATCTGCAGAATTGATGCAAATTCTATAGTAGAATGGAAGATATGCTGATATTAGAATCATTTTAACATTCTCAATTGATGCATTAAGAATGCAATTCAACATATTTAAGTCTAACAACAACACAAATATTACTAGACATAAAACAGCATTTGCCTGTATTTATAAGAAGTTATGCTATTATTAGAATCACTTTAATATTGTCAATTGTTGCAATAAGAATGCAATTCAACATCTTTATTCAAGTCTAGCAACAACACAAATAAATATTACTTGACAGAATTTACAATATTGACTAAAGAAAACTGCATTTTGTTTCCTTTCCATATAAAAATTAATGCCATTATTGGAATAAGTTTAACATGTGTCACTAAATGTTATATCAGTGTAGTCCACATTGTTTGTTCTAGTCTTGCAACAATGAAAATACATATTTCCTAGACTAAACTTACAATATTGCTTTATAGCAAAACAGCAATTTGTGTAGATTGTTTGGTAAATAATTCACTAGATCTGTAAGACCCAAGTCACAGGTTTGCGAATACTGCAGTGTCTGACATCGCATGAATTATTATCTATAATTTGAGCCATAGGACATGGATGCCCCCACTATTGCTTCACATTTTAATAAGGCTATTGCCTTTCTGACATTAATTGGATACCTGGCCAAGACACTGTGCCCATATACAATTTGACCAAGTTTAGAGAAGATTGGGTAACAATATCAAAGTTAAGTTCAAACAACATTTACGATATGGGCACAATGACTGACACAAGAATAGATGGACGGACAGGGGTAATACTATATGCCCTTAAACAATTCTTCGAATAGCAGGGGCGTAAGAGTTATGCTATTATTACAATAATTTTAACATTTTAAATTGAACCAATATCTATATTATTCAAAACCTTTATTCTAGTCCAGCAATAACACAAATAAATATTGCAAGACAAAATTTACAACATACGAAAACAGCAAATTTTAGTTAAATTTATAAGAAGATTTGCTGATTGAATTGAATTGGCTTTTAAGGAGCACCAACGCATGAAAGGTTATATGGCGCCAGGCTCTTCCTCCATTTACATCAATATAAAACATGGAGAATGGGCCTAGAACTTTCTTATCTGCAGAATTGATGCAAATTCTATAGTAGAATAGAAGATATGCTGATATTCTAATCATTTTAACATTCTCAATTGATGTAATAAGAATGCAATTCAATGCAAATATTTAAGTCTAGCAACAACACAAATATTACTAGACATAAAACAGCATTTGCCTGTATTTATTAGAAGTTATGCTATTATTAGAATTATTTTAACATTGTCAATTGTTGCAATACGAATCCAAATCAACATCTTTATTCAAGTCTAGCAAAAACACAAAATAAATATTACTTGACAGAATTTACAATATGGACTAAAGAAAACTGCATTTTGTCTTTCCATATACATATTAATGCCATTATTGGAATAATTTTAACATGTGTCAATAAATGTTATATAAGTGTAGTCCAAGTCTTGCAACAATGGAAATACATATTTCCTGATGTACTTACAATATGTCTTTATAGCAAAACAGCAATTTGTGTAGATTGTTTGGTAAATAATTCACTAGATTTGCAAGACCCGAGTCACAGGTTTGCGAATACTGCAGTGTCTGACATCGCATGAATTATTACCTATAATTTTGAGCCATAGGACATGGATGCCCCCATTATTGCTTCACATTTTAATAAGGATATTGCCTTTCTGACATTAAGTGGATACCTGGCCAAGACACTGTGCCCATATAAAATTTGACCAAGTTTAGAGAAGATTGGGTAACAATTATCAAAGTTAAGTCCAAATAACATTTACGATATGGGCATAATGACTGACACAAGAATAGATGGACAGACAGGGGTAATACTACATGCCCTTAAACAATTCTTCGAATAGCAGGGGCGTAAAAAGTTATGCTATTATTAGAATAATTTTAACATTTTAAATTGAAGCAATATCTATATTATTCAAAACCTTTATTCTAGTCCAGCAATAACACAAATAAATATTGCAAGACAGAATTTACAACATACGAAAACAGCATATTTTTAGTTAAATTTATAAGAAGGTTTGCTGATTGAATTGAATTGGTTTTTAAGGAGCACCAACGCATGAAAGGTTATATGGCGCCAGGCTCTTCCTCCATTTACATCAAGATAAAACATGGAGAATGGGCCTAGAACTTTCTTATCTGCAGAATTGATGCAAATTCTATAGTAGAATAGAAGATATGCTGATATTCTAATCATTTTAACATTCTCAATTGATGTAATAAGAATGCAATTCAACATATTTAAGTCTAGCAACAACACAAATATTACTAGACATAAAACAGCATTTGCCTGTATTTATTAGAATTATGCTATTATTAGAATTACTTTAAAATAGTCAATTGTTGCAATAAGAATCCAAATCAACATCTTTATTCAAGTCTAGCAAAAACACAATAATAATATTATTTGACAGAATTTACAATATGGACTGAAGAAAACTGCATTTTGTCTTCTTTCCATATACATATTAATGCCATTATTGGAATCATTTTAACATTTGTCAATAAATGTTATATAAGTGTAGTCCACATTGTTTGTTCTAGTCTTGCAACAATGGAAATACATATTTCCTGACAGAACTTACAATATGTCTTTATAGCAAAATAGCAATTTGTGTAGATTGTTTGGGAAATAATTCACTAGATCTGTAAGAACTGAGTCACAGGTTCGTGAATACTGCAGTGTCTGACATCGCATGAAATATTACCTATAATTTGAGCCATTGTTTTTAATTTATAAAAAGTCATGCTGTTATTAAAATCAATTTAACAGTTTCAATTTATGCAATATGAATGTTATTCAAAATCTTTATTCGAGTCTAGCAACAATACAAATAAATACGCTAGACAGAATTTACAACATTACTGAAGAAAACAGCATTTTTGTGTTGCAATTTATATGAGATATGCTGATAAGGCGAAAAAAAAAATATTCGTGTTTCCTATTGCATGCTCTAAAATATTAGGGTCAGTAGGTTGGCATTTTCTTTCTTTTTTTTTTTTCTTTTTTTTTTTTGGATCAAGATTGTGATATTCTACATGTATTTATCTCATATAAACTCCATACAAGTTGATGATACAACTGAAAGTTTCTCAGTGATGTCAGTTTACCTCGATATATTGTGATAAATCATTGTTTAGAACAAATAAAAAAAAATTGTTCTAATTTAAAAAAAAATCAAAAAAAGACCCTTAAAAATAGGGTCGGTCGTGCCACCGGAAACACAGGTGTTTTTGTTTTTTTTGGCCTAATAGGATCCTTTTAACATTGTCAACTGATGCAATATTCAACATATTTAAGTCCATCAACAACACAAATAAATATTACTAGACATAATATAACATTTGATTGTATTTAAAAGAAGTTATGCTATTATTAGAATTATTTTAACATTGTGAACTGTTGCAATATGAATGCAATTCAACATCTTTATTCAAGTTTAGCAACAACACTAATATTACAATATTGACTGAAGAAAACAGCATTTTGTTTTCATTTTATATAAAAAATAATTCCATTATTGGAATCTAAAATGTCTAATAACATGTCTCAATAAATTCTATCATAGGAATGTAGTCTGTTCTAGTCTTGCAACAATGGAAATACATATTTCCTAGACTGAACTTAAAATAAAGTCTTTATAGCCAAACAGCAATTTGTGCAGATTGTAAATAATTCACTAGATCTGTAAGACCCCAGTCACAGGTTTGTGGAATACTGCAGCATCTGACATCACATGAATTATTACCTATAATTTCAGCCATTGTTTGATAATTTAGACAGTGTATGCTAATAACTGAATCATTTTACTACTGAATATGAGCACCATTGCTACCACGGAGCAATATGAATGTTTTCCAAATCTTTATTCAAATCTAACAAAGACGCATAAATATGCTGAAATACAAAATTTATAATACTGTGGTAAGAAAACAGCATTTTTTTTTGTATATATAAATATAAGTGTTGCCCATTAATGAAATCATTCTAACATTTTCAATGAATGCAAGAAGAATGCTATTCAAAATCCTTACACTAGTCTAGCAATGCATTGCTTTGAAATGATTACAATATTGAGATCAGATATAAGATTTTATGTTGTATTGGAACATTTTAACATTGTCAACTGATTCCTTATGGGTGTAATTCAACAACTTTATTCCAGTCTAACAACACAAATAAATACTGCTAGACAAAATTTACTATATTTCCTTAAGAAAACTAGAAAAAAAAAAATTTATAATTTATACTGTTATTGGAAGCAGTTTTACTTTGTTAATTGATGCAATATGAATGCAATTCAATATTTGTTCATGTCAAGCAATCACAAAAATAATTTTACTAGACAAAATTAACAACAGCTAACTTGAAACTAGACTTGTGTCCATAAGACACGGATGCCCCCCACTACTGATTCACATATTATTAAGGAAATTGTTTTTCGAACAACAGTTAATTACATGAAATTTTATTATTCCATATTCCAAGGAACATAACTCTGAAATTAGAGTCGATGGGGCCCTATTATTGAACTTGACCGACACATTACGCCCCTATACAATTTTGATTAGGTTTCGAGAAGATTGGATAACACTTACCCAAGTTAGTGTCCAGACAACTTTAATTTCATGAAGTTGTACTAATCCAAGGGGCGTAACTCTGGAATTACCAAGGCGATGGGGCCAATTAATGAACTGTGCCCATATGCAAATTGACTTAGTAACATTTTTGGTACGAATGCACGGACAGGGGTATCACTATATATGCCTTTTATATGCATAAAAAACTTCAGAAATCACAGCATTGTTTTTTTGCAGAAGGTATCATATTGCTATTGGAATCATTTAAACTTTTTTCTAAAACAAAATTCTAGGCTACAATGGAAAATGTATTCTTGGCCAAATTTACAATATTGAGATAAGAAAACCATTTTCTGTATACATATGAAGTTATGCTGTTATTGGATCATTTTAACATTGTCAATTGATTCAATATATATAATGTCATTCAACCTCTTTATTTAAAGTAGCTATCCCGCCAACATTAGCCAATTTTTACAACATATATACACTGTTTCTAAACCTACTGATTACAAGGTATATATATTACATAATTTGAGAATCCAAAATCTATAGACACAATATAAACGGCTTTAACCAGCCACGCCAAATCCCAAAACTTGAGCGTTGAATTAAGAGTTACAAACTCATAATAATTATTCATTTTAAGCACAATCAGTCTCGGGTTTTTTAAAAACCAGTGAAAAATTCTGTACTTTTAATCAGCACATATATATTAGTATATGACCTGAACACCTGGATAGTTTTGATAAACGGTTTTGTAGTGTAATTTTGCTGTTATTTGGCGGATTAGTTTAAGTCTAGCAACTACACAAATAAATATTATTAGACAGAATTTACAAAAACAGCATTTTTTTATTTCATTTATAAGAACTTTTGCTGCTATTGGAATCACATTTTCAACTGATACTAATATGAATATATGATTTAACATCTTTATTCAAGTCTAGTAACTACACAAATAAATGTTACTAGACAGAATTTACAAATATAGTCAGTTAAGAAAGCAGTATTTTTTAATTCATATCTTATGCTGCTATTGGAATCATTTTAACATTGTAAATAGATTTAATTCGAAGGTAAATCAATATCTTAATTCTAGTCTAGCAAATGAATATGAACATCTCAACAGTTTTTGATGTAGTAGGAAATATCAGTTTGAAGTCTAGTTATCATTTTGTCATGCTGTTCCGGTCCATTAACTTTTCGCAGAATTATGGGCTCATTTCAGCTGATAGCTTTCGGAGGTGGCATTCGTTTAATTTATAATACATTTTATTCTTGATATTTATTCAAGTCTAGCAATGACTTCAGTGCCCTAGATAGCATTTGTAACTGTAATGGTATTTCACTCAAATTAAAAATAATTGAAAATAATAACTCGAAAAAAAATAATAAGAGCTGTCAGATGACAGTGCGTTCGACTTTCAAGGCCTTGTCTATTTATTGGAAAAATAAGTTGAAAGGGGCATAATTCTGCAACGTTCATGACAGAGTTATGAAATTTGCCTGTACGAAATGAAAGTGAATACATGTATAAAGTTTTATTGAGTTTTAGCATTTTCTGAGATGTGAGATTACCGTAAAAGGTTAACAGATACCAACATTGAAGCAAGTAGAATAAAAAATGTGTGTGTATCTGGAACGAATGTCTGTAAAATTATTTGGGTAACTGACTATATTTAATCCTTAAATATTTAATCCTTAACCTGCTACATATATATAATGGGACTGTTCTTTCTTTGAATTAAGACCATTCCATTTATGTGACTAAGGGGTGTTTTGGGGGAAAATACTGCAGCCAGACATTGTAAACCCTGATCAGCCTGCGGGTTAAGGGTTATTGAGTATATGGATACACTGCTTATCTGGGGCACTGATCACAAGTGTATTGCTAAACAGAATTTACAATATTAACCTAGAAAACAGAATTTATTTTATTTATAACAAGGTATGATGCTAATTTTAACACTGTCAATGGATGAATATGAATATGCTATTCAAAATCTGTATTTTATAAGAACAACTAAAACAGGACCCCAAAGAAGACGTTTATAAATCTACTAGTTTAAGGCTGTATAGTGTCCAAAAGGTTCTAATGATAAACATTTGACACATTTGGTGGTAAATATAAGCTCACCTGGCTGAATCGCCTGGCCTTCAGCCATAATAAGAGCTAATAAATATTGCAGTTATAATCAATGTGATAAAACACTAAAAAAACATATCATAGTTTATCTAAAAGATTAATCAGTTCTATATATATATATAAATAAAGAACTTGCAATATCTCTTAAAGGGTCCATCAGGATTTGGGGGCTAAATATACCAAAATTATACACAGTTGTCATGTGAAATACCTCTGCCTAATCTAGCTGCGATGCTCGCATTGCATTACTTTACAAATTTGTTACCGCTACTTAGTAAAAATGACTAACCCTCTGGCATAACCGTAGTTAGGAAATACCTTCTTCCGTTTTTTTTATTTATTTGTTCAGTGTAATTTCTTTTGGCTTATTAATTTCATTTCTGTCAATTTAATACAGAAACAATGTTTTAAACGATTCTGAAAAACTCCAATCCTGATGAAATTCCTTTAAATTACATGATATTGATGCACAGTTATAATTCATAGGAAAAAAAAATTGTTATGGTTATGAAATTGTTCTTAGAAAAAAGGGGCACATATGCCTCTGTTGGAAGCTACATTTATGTTTTTTATATGCCATTGTCACCATTAACCATCAAGATTGATTACATCATCAACAACATTCTTAATCACAAAAGGGTTTAATGTTCACGTTGGCTAAGAGTTTAAGTTAGCATTACAGAAACATTTATAGTCAAAACCATATTATTATACAGAAATGTGCACATACCCTGCATATTAATATTTACAAATTTAAAGTAAGCAATTTTGTAAAATTTGGGTATTATTTATTATTTATCTTGCTTATAAAATCATGTGGAGTTGTACAAGTGGAGTTGTACAAAATCTATAAAGTGGGCTTTGTAAAGTGAACAAGTCCATATTCTACTGTGCCCTTGGTGAAAGAACTAGAAATCGAAGTGCAGACATAATGTTGTTTCATTGAGGGAATTCTCCTCTTGGCACAATGGCAGGTGGACTATAACCCTTAGAACTGTACCATTGTGAGGCTCTGATAGGGGCTATAGAACCAGAGAACGCAATGTGAGCAGCATTGTTAGGGACTTGCATAATGGCAGAGAGACTATTATATTTAGAGCTACACAGAGAACTAGAAACCTTAGTCAACACAAGGTCTGCAGAGGAATCACCTAATGTGGAATTACCAGGGAGTACAAAGTATTAGAGGTTCCTGGTGCTACCTTACCAGGGAGTACAACATATTAGAGGTTCCTGGTGCTACCTTACCAGGGAGTACAACATATTAGAGGTTCCTGGTGCTACCCTTACCAGGGAGTACAAAGTATTAGAGGTTCCTGGCGCTACCTTTCCAGGGAGTACAAAGTATTAGAGGTTACTGGTGCTACCCTTAACAATAAATATGGAAACTGATCAATATTAAAAAATAAAATATTACAATAAATTTCTTTGGATCACCACAGAAATTAAAGGCTATACAAGAAAAAAAAAGAAATCAGCAGACAAGAAGCATACTATTAAATTTAAAACATCTATTTCAAAGAAAACAAAGGCATATTGTCATACACAGGAGGAGACAATCATTCTGAAACCAGAAAGCCCAAACATCAGAAGAATCAAACAAAGGAACCTCCATGATATGGTTTTTGGAAATACATTAAACACAAATAGGCATACATCAGCAACATCACAGCACTGAAAGATAATGTAAAACTAGCATCCTAAATTGACAATTTAAATTCATCTCAGAGGAATCCACAATTACGAAAAAAGATTTTGAAAAGCTCAGGAGACTTCTCTACTGTCCCAGATATAGACATCAACATAAATGAACTTCTAAACAGCTTCATTTCAAACAAACCAGCTAGTACTGACAATATAAACCAACAGCAGATCTCACCTATACAGACTATCATCTTCAGACAGAGGTGAGTTACCAGATACATAGAGAACAGCTCTTATGAAACCAGACTTCAAAAAAGGACAGAAGTACCAGGTAGAGAACTATAGGCCCATCTCTCTGATATGTGTGTGCTACAAAATCCTCAAACACATTGCAATCAGCCATGAACATGCAGCGAAACACAACATCCTCTGATTATTGCAGCATGACTTGTACAAGGGCAGATCATGTAAAACACAGCTGCTGATATTCACAGATGACATAACAGCAAATATGGAAAATGACAGACAGGCATCCTTATTATGAACTTCAAGGTATTTTATAAAGTCAGCTACATCAAGCTAATGCACTAACTCCACCATTATGTATGGAATATGAGGAAAACCACCAGACAGATAAATGCATTTCTAACAGATCTACCTGTGATGGGGAATAAACCCCGATGTTGTTGCTGGGGAATAATCGTTGGACAAGACCAGCATTGAATCAGGAGTGCCTCGGGGATAAGTATATAGTACTAGGACAGGGATAGTACTAGGACCAAGCCTATTTCTACATCAACGACATACCCACAACATTGACTTGGTAGATGAGATGGAAAATGGACTTTCACCCAGACATATGTAACATCCTTACCATTACCAGAAAGAGAAACGACATCATCCACGACTATGTTCTACACAAGCAAGTCCTGCAGCATGTGACTTCAGCACATTATTTAGGATTAGGATGCACATTCGACATTTGTATAGACTAATCGAACATCAGATTCCAGTCATATGAAACCTCAACATCAGATCTGTCTAGTCAAAGCCCAAGCAGACCAGATGCATACAAGTGCGAGATGGTACAAAGGCTGACAGTGCACATTGTCACCAATTGCTACGGTGATAGATCAAGCATCGTTGAGATGATACAAGACAAACTGGAAGAGCCTGTAAAATCGTAGACAGGTTTTTAGCTTAAGACTGATCATGCTATACAAGATAAACAATCAGCCAGAAGCCATTAAAAAAAATAGATAGGTTCCACGCTGCTGTCTCACCAGACATATGCTTCCAAAATCCTTTCAATTCCCAACATCTTGCTGAGATTTATGAAAGGATTGAATTGAACTGAATTGAACTGGATTTTATAGTCGCACTAACAGCTAAGGTCATATGGCGACTTTCCAGCTTCTACTGGTGGAGGAAGACCCCAGGTGCCCCTCCGGACAATTTTCGTGCACGGCCGGGCACCTGGGTAGAACCACCGACATTCCGAAAGCCAGCTGGAAAGCTTCCTCACATAAAGATTCCTAGGCCCATGAGGGATCGAGCCTACAGCGGTGAGGGGCAAGTGATTGCAAGTCAGAGACTATATGAAAGGATTGAAACAGCCGTCCATCAGATGAAGTCTCAGTTGAGTTTCTAGAGTTCGAACTCTCTTTCTAAAGCTATTAAAACATCTTTATTTTTATCTAAGAGATAGACCTGTAATTACAGAACTCAATATTGACTGGGACGCCGACGTGATTACATAAACTTCCTTATTCTTCTTCGAATAGTCGAGATAAGTTTTTTGTTATTAAAAGAACAATTTTTTAAATGTTTCTTCAAGTTCATTTTTTTTTTAATTATGACAGGGAAATATGGCCTATGTCTGTTTTCGAAGCACTGAAAAAAAACACTGAAACATTTGTATTTATCTTCAAGTTTTTTACTTACTTGAAAAGCAACCAGTCAACTTTCGTCAAACCTGAACAACGCTACACAACCAACTTCAGGTCTCCCCGCTATAATCATCCAGCAGCTTGTACAAATGGATGGCAGAATCCATGTAGAGTATCCGGGTACCTGTGGTAAATAAAGATTATAGAATGAACTTATTCTGACAACAATGAAAGTATCTTCATTAATAAAGAAGACAATTCTATATTTTCATCAGCATGGATGAAGATATTGCAGTACAACTTGTCAAAAGAAACTTTTGTGCTAAAAGGTGACGATGTTGAAGTCCATGGGTGGCAATATCTAGAAAAAACATTACTTGATCTTTAAACCATGAATTTATTCTCACTTGTCTATATAATACACAAGAAATCCATGGATTCACATGTCTCGCCTAACGGGGGCTGGACTTAAAAATAACAAGAGCTGTCGGAGAACAGCGCAGCTCGACTATTCAATTTTTCAGAGAATAATAAATTATATAGCTAGTATATACCATCAGAAAACAAGGCTAAAACAATGTGGGGTTTGGTTGGGAGCGCAACATAGCTTTGTGTAAGAATTGACCAAAACTACACAGAAATATGAAAAAAAAAAAAAATCGAGTTTAGAGTGGGGTGGGGGTGGGGTGGGGTGGGGTTGGGTAGGGGTGGGGGAGATGTGGGGGTGGGTGGTGTGGGAAGTGGGGGTGATGAGAGCAACATATATGTGTAAGAAGCTATGTAAGAATTCACCAAAACAACCCAGAAATATGGTAAAACAAAATAAGAATAAAAATATTTCAAGTGGGGTGGGAGTGGGGCGAGGGGGTGGGGGCAAGATAGCTATGTGTAAGAATGGACAAAAACAACACAGAAATATGTAAAAAAAACAAAAAAACTAAAAAAATCGAGTTTCTAGTGGTGGCGGGGGTGGGAGGGTTGGGGGTGGAGAGGCAGGGAGTGGGGTGGAAGGGGCCACATATATGTTAAAATATTAAACCTCTGCCTCTTGCAGTTTCAGAGAAGAAGATTTTTAAGTTTTTCCCTATACATATCTATGTAAAACATGTGACTCTTGGGGCGGGTCAAATGTGACCCCAGGGTCACCATTTGAACAAACTTGGTAAAGGACCATAAGCTTATAGCAAAAGCAAAATATTAAACCTCTGGCTCTTGCAGTTCCAGAGAAGATTTTTTTCAGTTTTTCCCTATACAAGCATTTATGTAAAACTGTGATCCTCGGGGCGGGGCCAGATGTGACCCCAAGGTCACCATTTGAACAAAATTGGTAAAGGACCATAAGCTTATAGGAACAGCAAAATATTAAACCTCTGGCAATGCAGTTTCAGAGAAGAAGATTTTTTAAGTTTTTCCCTGTACATGTCTATGTAAAACATGTGACCCTTGGGGCGGGCCAAATGTGACCCCAGGGTCACCATTTGAACAAACTTGGTAAAGGACCATAAGCTCATAATAAATGTAAAATATCAAACCTTTGGCTCTTGTAGTTTCCAAGAAGAAGATTTTTAAAAAAAATCCTATAAAAGTCTATGTAAAACTGTGACCCTCGAGGAGGGGACAAATTTGACCCCAAGGTCACAATTTGAACAAATTTAGTAGAGGAGCATAAGCTGATGCTACATGTAATACATGAGAGCTCTGTGCCATGAGGTTCCAGAGAAGTTTTTTTTTTTTCAGTTTTTCCCTATACAAGCCTATGTAAAACTGTGACCACCGGGGTGGGGCCAAAAGTATATAAACAATCTTAGTAAAACTGTGACCAAATATGTCCAATGGGTCACCATTTGAACAAACTTGGTAGCTGAATATTATGTTTAAGCAATATTTTCATAGTAAACAGTATAGTATAGAAGATTTTTTAAGTTTTTCCCTATACATGTCTATGTAAAACATGTGACACTTGGGGTGGGGCCAAATGTGCCCCTCGGGTCACCATTTGAACAAACTTCGTAAAGGACAATAAACTGATAGTAAATGCAAAATATCAAACCTCTGGCTCTTGTAGTTTCCGAGAAGAAGATTTTTTAAAATATATATGTAAAACTGTGGTCGGAGACAAATGTGACCCCAGGGTCACCATTTGAACAAACTTAGTAGAAGACCATAAGCTGATGCTACATGTAATACATGAGAGCTCTGTGCCTTGTGGTTTCAGAGAAGAAGATTTTTTAAAGTTTTTTCCTATATGTCTATATGAAAAACATGCAAAACCTCAATATACCAACTTTTTACCCCTGGGGCACGGCCATTTTTGACCCCGGGGACTTTATTTGAACAAATTTGATAGTCTAGGCGTTGGAGATCATTTTAAAAGAAAAACTGTTGAAATCTGTTCAGCGGTTCTGGAGAAGAAGATTTTTTAAGTTTTCGACCATATATGGTAATGGCAGCCATCTTGGATGTAGCGCTGACCTAATTTTAACAAATCTAAAAAGCATTCATCTAAGGATCATCCATGTGAAGTTTGGTCAAAATTAGCCAAGCAGTTTCTGAGGAGAAGTCATTTGAAGAAAAGTTAACGGACGGACGGACAACGGACGACGGAAGACGGACACAACACCATCCCATAAGCTCTGCTAGCCCTTGGCCAGAAGAGCTAACAATAGACATTAAATAAAAATATTCCAGTTTAGAGCATGCGGGGTGGTGGGGGAGTGGGTGGGGAGGGTGGGGTGGGTGCAACATAGCTACATGTAAGAACTGACTAAAACAACACAGAAATATGTAAAAATAAAAAAAAGTTTCGAGTGTGTGGGGTTGGGGGATGGGTGACAGGCAGGGGGTGGGAGTGGGAGAGAGCAACATATATGTGTAAGAATTTACCAAAACAACACAGAAATATGTAAAAAAAAAAAAAAAAGTTTCAAGTGTTTGTGTGTGGTGGGGTGAGGGGTGGGGCGGGTGGAGAGGCAGGGAGTAGGGGGTGGAGCTATGTGTAAGGCGGGGAGGGAAGGGGATAACATATATGTGTAAGAATTGACTAAAACAACACAGAAATATGTAAAAAAAAAAAAGTACAACAAAAAAAAACCTGTGTGGAAGGGGTGTGGGGGGGGGGGGAATTTGGGTTCCATGGGAGCCCATGGGTTACAGGAACCAAAATTGATAATGCTATAAGGAAGCCCATGGTCAAATTTGGTTGTGCTAGGATAAGAAATGTAAGAGATATAGACTTGTAAACACAGCTTACACGCAAACCTTGATGTGGGATGCCGACGCCAACGCGGACGCCGGTTCGATTACATAAGCTCTCTTATTCTTCGAATAGTCAAGCTAAAAAGGTCAAAGATGCTTAAATGAAAGTTTGTAAACATTTTAGTAACTAAAAACAATCTAGTTTGCCGTTTGCTGAGATGACATTTAAGTGCATTTGTTTAAAAACAAAATGCCAAGAGTGCCTGTGGATGCTCTACTGATTAAAACGGCTCTTATATCAAAGGTTGTCGACATAAAATTCCCATCAGTAGTTTTTTTAAAACATTGCAAAAACAACAGGGATAGGATGGCCTTAGATCGCTCACCTGGTAATCATGGGCAATAAGTCTGCTGTGTCTAGTCTGGCTTTTGTCCCACTTTCTTCTATGAATGAAATTTTATAACAAGAGGCCCAAGAGGGCCTGTGGATGCTCTACTTGCTAAAACAGCTCTTATAGATTTAGATATAGCTAGATATAGCTCTCTTTTCCTATAGATTTAACAAAGGAAAATATAATATAGCATTTTTCAACAAATCAAGTTATTACTAACAAGATCTAGCTGGTTTTCGAAATTGTCCAAGATTTCACTGATATACAGCGCTTTGCACAACTAGACATCATACTGAGGCTTCCTGCCAAATTTCGTAGAAATCCAACAAGCCGTTTAAGAGGAGTAGCGCCGACAAGAAATTTAAAATAAAAATGTCAAAGGGCCATAACTCTCAACAAGAGGCCCAAGAGGGCCTGTGGACGCTCTACTGGCTAACATGGCTCTTATAAAATCAATGAAGTGAGTGACTGCCATTTACGTTTTTTTGAAAGTTTCGGGCAAAAAACAGCTTTTTAACTAAATCAAGGGCCATAACTAAAGAATCTGGTAAAGTTTGGTAAAGATCAGATGAAAAATGAAGGCCCAACCGTATTAACGAGGCAACATATAGCATGTTTAACTAAATCAAGAACACCTCTGTTACTGGTCCGACTGGTCGAACATAGAGCTAAAAAAAAAAAAAAAAAAAAAAAAAAAAAATTAAAAAAAAAAAAATTCCAAAAAAAACAATCAAAAAAAAAATTCCAAAAAATTTCAAAAAAAAAAGAAGATATTTAAAAATTAAAAAAGTAAAAAAAAAACAAAAAACATGATAGAGGACCACAAGCTGATAGCAAATGCAAAATATTAAACCTCTGGCTCTTGCAGTTTCGGAGAAGATTTTTTAAGTTTTTCCCTATACATGTCTATGTAAAACATGTGACCCTTGGGGCGGGGCCAAAAGTGACCCGAGGGTCACCATTTGAACAAACTTGGTAAAGGACCATAAGCTTATAGTAAATGCAAAATATCAGACCTCTGGCTCTTGTAGTTTCCGAGAAGAAGATTTTTAAAAAAAAATCCTATATAAGTCTATGTAAAACTGTGACCCCCGGGGCGGGGACAAATTTGACCCCAGGGTCACCATTTGAACAAACTTAGTAGAGGACCATAAGCTGATGCTACATGTTATACATGAGAGCTCTGTGGCTTGTGGTTTCAGAGAAGAAGATTTTTTAAAGTTTTTTCCTATATGTCTATATGAAAAACATGCAAAACCTCAATATACAAACTTTGGACCCCTGGGGCACGGCCATTTTTGACCCCGGGGACTTTATTTGAACAAACTTGATAGTCTAGGCGTTGGCGATCATTTTAAAAGAAAAACTGTTGAAATCTGTCCAGCGGTTCTGGAGAAGAAGATTTTTTAAGGTTTCGACCATATATGGTAATGGCAGCCATCTTGGATGTAGCGCTGACCTAATTTTAACAAATCTAAAAAGCATTCATCTAAGGATCATCCACATGAAGTTTTTTCAAAATTAGCCAAGCGGTTTCTGAGGAGAAGTTGTTCGAAGAAAAGTTAACGGACGACAGACAGACGACAGACAGATGACAGACGACGGACAACACACCATCCCATAAGCTCTGCTGGTCATTGGCCAGTAGAGCTAATAATAAAAAAATAAAAATAAAAAATAATAAAAAATAAAAAAAAATAATAAAAATAAAAATATATATATATATACACTCAAGTGATATGAAAACGCAACACGGGAATTTCCGCTATATATTGTATGTACAATAAGCTGCTTTTAATCGAATGGTACATGGCTACGTAAGACAAAATACTAAAACAACAAATAATACAGCAAATAGTAATCCTTCAATGTTTCATTAATCACAGAGTACAAATTTTGGCTCAATCATGTGAGCAAACTAAGGATGCAACATTTTGCAAACTATTTATTTTAAATACAGTACTGAACTAGCTCAATTTTTCAAAGAGCTACTTCAACATTTATGAAGTTCTTGTTACAAAGTGTAGTGTGATTAAAATGTCTACAACATCACAGTTGTGTCCTTTCTCTAGTTAACTGCAACTTTCTTTTTAAAAAACATCTTGGGATTTCTTTGGAATATTATGTGCAATTAAGTGTGCGTATATACAATATATAGCGGAAATTCCCGTGTTGCGTTTTCATATCACTTGAGTGTATATATTAAAAAAAAATTAAACAAAAAAAATACACTAATAATAAAAAACAAAAAAGGCAAACCATCTGATTTGTTTGGTAAAGATCAGATGAAAAATGATAGCCCTATATCGTATTAACGAGGCAAAATATAGCATTTTTAACTAAATCAAGGGCCATAACTCTGCTGTTACTGGTCTGGCTGGTTTTCGAACTTGTCCAAGCTTTCATTGATATTAACAATCTGTTAAAGTTTGGTAAAGATCGGATGAAAAATGAGGCCCTTGGCCAGTAGAGCTTAAAATCATCAGCTCCAAAAAGTAGGTCAAGGTCATAGATGAAATCCATGCATCCAAAAAGATGCACTACCCAAGACACAACTATGTCAAAATAGAATATGTCTTCTTCCGAAGATTAAGCTATAAAGTAGGTTTAAAACATCAATTATTATGAATTAAAGTTCATGAGAAAGTGATGTAAATATAACAATTTAAGTTATCTGCACTTTGCTTAGATGGTGAAGGTCACATCCACATTTGCTTTGTGACGTTGCAATGTACCACTCAAGATACAACTATAAGCAAAGTTTGAAAGGTCTTAGTGCATACAGTTTGTGAAAAAGTGACATAAACGCCAAATTTGAAGGTAAAAATTATAAGGTTATCTGCCCTTTGCTTTGGGGTCAAGGTCACTCCCATATTTGCTTTGTCACATTGCTATGTACCACTCAAGATACAGCTATAAGCAAAGTTTTAAAGGTCTAGTGCATACAGTTTGTGAAAAAGTGACCTAAACGCAAAAGTTGAACCTAAAAATTATTAAGTTATCTGCCCTTTGCTTGGAGGGTCAAGGTCACTTCCACATTTGCTTTGTCACGTTGCGATGTACCACCCATGATACAACTATAAGCAAAGTCTGAAAGGTCTAGTGCATACAGTTTGTGAAAAAGTGACCTAAACGCAAAAGTTGAACCTACAAATTAGTAAGTTATCTGCCCTTTGCTTGGAGGGTCAAGGTCACTTCCACATTTGCTTTGTCACGTTGCAATGTACCACCCATGATACAACTATAAGCAAAGTTTGAAAGGTCTAGTGCATACAGTTTGTTTGAAAATGACCTTAACGCAAAACTTTAATGTTGACGCCGCCGCCGCCGGAAAAGCAACACCAATGTCTCTTTTTTTCTTCGAAAAGGCGAGACAAAAAGGCTTACGTTTCCTTAAAAATGCACTTGTCCATATTCCTAAAAGCCCATCTTGTACAAATTGTACAATGGATTTCACAACCCCAGAAGACCATGTTGATAAAAAAACAAGAAAATCGGTCCCCAAAATGACAACTATCTACAACTTATCATATGGCCTTGTATCACCCAGCAGTATTCAACTGGCAGTTCCATTAGTAGTTTCTGGCTTACTCCAGACAAGAATTACAAGTATAAAATTACAAAGGACAATAACTCAAATTTTAATGAAGATTGGTTGTAGATCTCTGCATTTTCTCTCATTGGCCTTTACCACTGTTTGAAGTTCCATTGCAGTCCCATTAGTAGTTTTTGAGTTATGCTCCGGAAAAGAATTATAAGTATGATTCCAAAGGGCAATAACTCTATTTTGAATTAAGATACAGTTCAAACACTCTGCACTTCCTCTCATTACCCTCTATTATTGTGTGGCCTTTAACTGTAGTCCCCATAAGTAGTTTTGAAGTTATGCTCTAGACAAAAATTCTAAGTAAAAAATTACCAAGTGCAATAACTCTAATTTGAATAAAGACAGAGTTCTTGCAAGCTGTACTTTCTCTCACTGCCCTCATCCATACAGTACTGGTAAGATGAAAATGAAGTAACAATGGGCAAGTTTTGTTCCAATATCTCATTCACAAATGAAGTTACTGAGCGAAAACCGTTTTTCTATTTTTAGTAACAGTGACTTTGACCTTGACCCCAGTGACCACAAAGGCAATCCCAACCTTCCTTTCCATATAGGCTACCTACCCTGCAAGTTTCATCGCAATACCCCATTGCTAACAAAGTTATTGAGCAGAAACTAAGAGTTGGATGCCGCCCACCCACCAAACGACATACCCCAATCTAATAACCAGGTTTTCCAAGGAATCTACCAAACAAGGCTTTATATGAGAAACAAAAACCTATGTCTCCCCCCACACTCTCAGTGTAATGGACAAACATAATGGATATGTACCTGTTTAGACTGAGGATCTACTGATCTAATAGCTACCAGGCATGAAATGCTTGGTTTACTGTGATTATAGTGCAGTCTATGCCAGTGAATGGTTTGCATGCTCTGCTGTTACACTATAGCCATGCACTCTCATACTGTAGTCCACGCGCATACGACCTTGGACCTCTAAGAGTGACCTTGAACAGACGTTGCGCTCTGCATATCGTCTCGATATGGTGAACATTTGTGCCAAGTTACAAAATCCCTCAAGTGGTTCAAGAGATATGGAGCGGACACGACTTGTGACAGACGGATGTACGGACGGACATCCAAGCTAAAAAACAATGTCTCCCCATACATAGGGGGACTCGATATGGTGAACATTTGTGCCAAGTTATTTCAAAATCCCTCAAGCGGTTCAAGAGATATGGAGCGGACACAAAAAATATAGTGCATATGACCTTCAACCTCTAAGTGTGACCTTGACCTTAAATGGGCGTGGCTGGAAGTTGCACTCTGCACGTAGTCTCGATAGGTGAACAGTTGTGCCAAGTTATTTCTTACATACATTGGGGGAGACATAATTGTTTTCAAACAATCTTTTAATTCTGAGTTATCAGCACACAGGCAACAATTAACATCTACATTATACTTACAAAAGGTTTTGTTCTTTTGCGACAGTCTTTCTTCTCTTACGCTTCACATACACTGGATTCAGATATTAGGCTTCCCATACACTGGACTCCGACACAAAGTCTCCTGAATGAAATGTATGTTCTATCAAAAAAAAATTAAATAACAGTAATTTATAATAATACGTCTTCTGCAGCGATCATGATAATCAATGAGACTAGATAGTGTAGGGAAGGTGTGTCTCATGAAAGTAATGTTTCTGTTAAAATTAATTGGTCTTTATATGTTAATCTAATGATGCTGAACATCTTTTATGAAGTTTCAATCCATTATGTAAGGTAGTTTCAGAGATACAAGCTTACATACCAAACAAAAAAATCTGTAATAGACTATGGCTCTATGATGTTGTCTAATTATGTCAAATACATCTGTGAATTTGTAATCCATTATGTAAAGTAGTTTCAGAAATATCAGCTTACATACAAAACTTTAAACAAATTTGCTAAGTATAATTTTGTTAAAATAAAAGCATAATTTATAGAACCTGACTCTTTGATGTTGTCTAATGATGCCGAATACAGGTGTGAAGATTCAATCCATTATGTAAAGTAGTTTCGAAGATACAAGCTTATATATAAAACTTTAACCGGACGCAGATGCAGACGACAACGATCAAGTGATGACAATAGCTGGGTTTTTTTCTTTGAAAAAGTCTAGCTAAATTACCCCTGCCTACCTGCTTTACATTCAGCAGCTAACCAATGCGCAGGTTTTGATTGGCTGTAAATATTAACAATTAAGTTTGATCTTTGCAGGAATGACATGGCACCTGCAGTTAGCTCAAATTGTATGTTAGTAGTTTAATTCATTTAAAGAAACTAAACCCCAAATTTTACTGCAAAACCATTCTTGCATTAAGGCATGTGTGCCTGTTAAAAGTGTAGATTTATTAACTGAAAATGCGTAAAAGGAATCATGAGTTAGTAACACAGTAATTAGATGGTTTGGCGGTTAAGGCATTTATATTGTAATACATATATAAGGCACATTATCGTTAGCAAGCTTTGAAACGGTGTAGATCTTTAGTAAAACGTGCCTGCAGTTGGCAGGATAGCGGCTTTTATTCTCAGCAAGCTGTGAAAATAGATACATTAAATTCATATGCACATGGTAGCTCTAACATACCTCCAATTCGCTATGACTGTGAGGTTCAAAGTTTGCCATCAAATTCTAGTCCCACATGATAGATTAAAAGGCTCTGGCCACCATCTAATTCTTGCTTCACAGAAGAGGTAGAAAGGCTAGTAGTATCAAACAGATCCAGATTTCCAGAAAAGCATTCACTTTCATGCTAAATTGCCAACTGTTACAATTCCTGTAAACAAAACATCGACATAAAAATACTACATTAAAGGTAAAACAAAATCAGTAATACTTAAGTTCAGCACCTTGTATATAATTATGTCATGATATCTTCCTTTTTTCATTACCGAAACATTCCTTTTAATGATTTTCGATAGAAATTTGCCTATGAATGTTGATTTCTATTCACTTACCTTATAATCACTTTGGGAGCATGTCATTAAAATATATCATGTTATCATATATCATATAAATGTTGATACCATTGAAAATAATTATTAAAAATGACATTTGAAATATACAATTACATGTTTTACAATAAAAATATGAGTGACAATACACGTCATGTATCATTTTCAATGAATAATTCACATATTACTAATTGATCAATTCCCTACCGCATAAGTGTAGGATGCTCTACTAACAAACATAGAAACATACATAAAAAACACAAAAACATATGTTGAGTGAATTGGTGCCATTTGGCTCCAACTTCTCCAATTTGGCTTCAACTTTTTTCATTTGGCGCAAGTGATGGCGCAAGAAAAAAATCAGCCAGAGGATCGAGGCCCTGATTACAGAACTGTTCATCAAAACTCTATCCAGGTGTCCAGGTCATATAATACATATGCGCCGATTAAAATTAAAGATTTATTAAACGGCTTCTTAAAATACGCGATTGAATATGTGTAAAATGAATTATGAGTTTGTAATTCTTAATTCGACGCTCTGGTTTTGGGTTTTAACCTGGCTGGTTAAAGCCATTTATGTTGTGTCTTTATAGTTTGGATTCTCAAAATATATATGTTATACATATATCTTGTCGTCAGTAGGTTTAGAAATAGTGTACATATTTTGTAAAATGTGACTGTTGTTGGCGGGATAGCTAATTTAATTCCATGTAATATTCCAGAGAAATCCCAAGATGTTTCTAGAAAAAGGGTGCAGCTAGTGTTAGAGAAAGAACGCAACTGTGCTGTTGTAGACTGTTTAATCACACTATATGTTGAATGTTGTAGACTGTTTAATCACGGTACATTTTGAATATTGTAGACCGTTTTATCACGGTACATTTTGAATGTTGTAGACTGTTTAGTCACGGTACATTTTGAAACATAAAATTCATACATTACGGGGTCCCACCTTAATTCCATTTAGCGATGGGAAAGCTTATATTGGCAGGATTTTATAATGGATATTTCGACAATAAAACATGTTTAAAAACATTTTTTACTGAGCAAATGCAATAACCTGTTGAAAATTACCTTTTAAATGTATTAATTTTACAATATGCATTCTTTCTAAGCCGAAATTAAGGTTTTATTTCATACCCCAGCCAACCCCGTTTTCGCTTCTTTGAGACGGGGTTGGATCGGGTATGAAAGTTAATACTCGGGCCATTTAATGCATGTTAAAGTTTTGTTTTGAAAATTTGAGCCATTTCACTAGTACTGTATCTAATCTAAAGAGATTGCAAAAATTTACATCCTAAGTTTGCTCACCTGCTTGAGCCAATAAGTTTGCTCACCTGCTTGAGCCAAAAATGTATTCTATCAATTATGAAACTTTTAACGGATAACATTTTGTATGTTATGTGTTGTTTTAATCCTTTTCCGAAGCAAAAAAGTCCCTTATAATGTAGTCATGAACAATTCAATTAACAACATTGTATTATACATAGAAATTATAAAGCGGAAATTCCAAAGTTGCTTTTTCTTTCTTTAGTATACATCTAGATAAAAACATATGCAGAATGGTACCGTACTTCATTTCTCACCAGCAGAACTGCTGAGTCACCGGAATATTGTTCTTGTTTTTTCAAGCATTCAACTTTTATATTTTTTTACCTGAATTTGATCTCGTATGCTTCAATTATTAAATGTGTTCCAGAATGTGTGCACAACAGCTGGGTATTTTTTTGATCCCTGCCAATTGGTTACTCCATTCTCCATGGGATGTTAGTGGCTGGGATAATGAAGACGCTGCGTCTGAAACGTTTCTCGTCTCTCACCACTGCGGGTTCGAATCACACCAGGAGCTCGACTTGTCAAGTGAGAAAATGTTGATTCTTACGGATGGCTACAGGTCTACAGTACAGGACCTACCCAGGAAAACTGGGCTGGTCTACTTGTACCAAGGGCCCCCAACCCCGCCCAGCTCCGCCCCAAATCTCTGTATCCGCCCATGTCTACCACAAACAAATCGAGTCATATATAGCCAAACTTGTGCTAAAATTGGTGTAAAACACCATTCAAACAAAAAAACATGTGGTGGGGTGTCTCTATATTTACCCGTCCTGTACTTCTGCCAATATCCAGCCAAACTGATCTCTAACGGCTAGATCTACTGCCAGCGTTCTTGTCATCAAAACCCTCTACTGTTGATGTCTAATTTGACAGGGACGTGGTCACAGTAAAGCAAATGTTAAAGAAAGGTTGCAAGTTTTGCATAAAAATCTTCGCCCGTATAACCTGCGAAAAACCCGTGCGCTTCATGCACTTCCTTCCGGTAAACAGGTGCTTGTTCTTGTTCTTGATGATATATTCTGCCTTCCTAGGCACACCTAGTTCTTCTCACGAGTAGAGGTATAATTATATTTATCGCAAATAATAATTACTATCAGCACGCATATACTAGTAATACATTAAAATAATCACCATAGCAAACATAGCAAGGGGGACCGTCACGTCTGTTTCATCTTTAAAATGCCTTGACAATTGTTAATCCTATTAGTTTATTTGATAAAAAAAAGTCAGCTAAGCTAGCTTTAAGTTCAAGGGGCGTCCGTGGCCGAGTGTTTAGAGTATCTGACTTGAAAGCATATGCCCCCGATCACCGCTGTGGGTTTTATCCCGAAAGGGCCTAGAAATCTTCGTGTGAGGATGCCATCCAGTTGGCTTGCGGAATGTCGGTGGTTCTACCCAGGTGCCCGCCCGTGCACGAAAATTGCCCGGAGGTGCAATGGAGCCTTTCTCTAACGATGGAATTTAGAAAAGTCGCCATTTGACCTAAGCTGTTGGTGCGAATATGAAATGCAATTCAAATTTAATTTCAAATAATAACATATAACAATTTGTAAGTCTCATTAAAGCTATGGTGATATATGGCACCATCGATCTTGCCTTGAACTATGCTCTGCAGATTACGACCTACTTGCGAAGCACTCCCATGTACAGTGGCTATGTTGTAATGTGATAGCATAAACATTACTAGTTTTACATTTAGAAGTTTTGAACTGAGTACTTCAAACATTTTCCATCCGTTATCGTCCATTGATTCTACCATAGACTCTTTCACATCTAGTTCAGCGTTCAGCCCCCTGTATGTCAGCAGTCCAGCTGAAAGACACAGCAGATCACGTCAACAGGGTTTCTCCTCATCGACCCAGTCCCCGACCAACACCTCTTCATTGTTTTGCGTTTCAGAAAAACAGAATCTTCGGATTATGAACGTCAACTGCCGGAGCATTGGTGGTGGGAAAAGCGCAGAACTCCAAGCAGCCCTCCACTACATAAAGCCTGACATAGTCTGCGGCACAGAATCGTGGCTAAAGGGCATTAAGCCAGGTAAATCTCCAGCACCCGACGCCATTCAGTCATGCGAAGTATTCCCAACCCACTACAGAGCTTACAGAAACGATAGAGGAACACTCGGAGGGGGAGTTTTCGTCCTAGTACACGAGGATCTGATAGCTGAGGAACAACCAGAACTGGTCACGAAATGTGAAGTAGAATGGGTCCAAGTGAAACTCAAGGGAAAGAAGAACCTCCTAGTCTCCTCATTCTACATGCCCCATCGAAACATGGCTGATGTGAACGAACTACGGAAGTCAATCAACCTGGCGATGAACGACAAAGAACGCCTCACCATTATAGCCGGCGACTTCAACTGCCCCGCCATAGATTGGCAGAACCTCTCTGTACAGCGAGATGCTCAAGACAAAGATGTTCAACAGGCTCTACTTGACCTGTCCATTGACTTCAATCTCACTCAAGTGCACGACAAGCCAACTAGAGAAAACAACATTTTGGATCTTATATTTACCACGAATCCATCACTCATTAAATCCACTTCCAACGCACCTGGTATCTCCGACCATGACATTGTAGTTGCTGATTCCGTTACCAAGCCATACTATGCCAAACAGAAACCCAGGAAATGTTATACGTTCTCCAAGGCCAACTGGGAAAATCTAAAGAAAGACATATCAACCATCTCTACAGAAATCCTACGACTATACCGAAACAATTCCAATGTACACCATCTCTGGGACACCTTCAAAGAAATGCTCAACACAACAATTCAAGAAAACATCCCATCCAAAATGAAGACTTCAAGAAACGCAACACCATGGATCACAAAAGAAGTAAAAAGACAGCTAAAGCGGAAAGCTAGGATCTTCAAAAAGGCCAAGAAAACCAACATCTGGACAAATTACAGAAAATGCCAAAAGGAAACTAAACGGCTCATCCGCAAAGCTGAATGGGACCATATCAACAAAGTTATCAACGAAGGCCTGGAAAACAACAACACCAAACCCTTCTACAACTACGTTAAGTCCAAGAAGGAAGACAACATAGGCATCGCCCCTCTACGGAACCATGGCCACCTTGTCAGCGACTGTAAAGGTAAAGCGGAGATCCTGATCAACCATTCCAGTCAGTCTTCACGAAGGACAACAACAACCAGCCACCCCCTCCACTCTCCAACCACATAGATGAGAGCATACCCGCACTACATATTGGGGAAGAAGGGGTACTGAAGCTTCTAAAAATATCAACATTAGGAAGGCAACTGGCCCAGACGAGATACCAAACAGAGTCCTCCAGGCGTGTGCGACAGAAGCCACCCCAGCCATTACCGCCATCTTCCAAAAGTCAGTTGACACGGGGAGCTACCCAAGGACTGGAGAAGCGCCAACATTGCGCCGTCTTCAAGAAAGGGGATCGCCATACTCCAGAGAACTACCGCCCAGTGTCCCTCACTTGTGTCCTATCCAAACTACTGGAACATATCATTTGTCACCATATGCTCGACCACCTAGACAGACACAGGGTACTTACCGACCTCAATCATGGTTTCCGTTCAGGCTACTCCTGCGAGACACAACTAGTTGTCACAGCTCACGATCTACTCGGCTACTATGACAAGAATAAACAGGTCGACACAATGATTCTGGACTTCAGCAAAGCATTTGACACCGTACCCCACCAACGACTTCTCCTAAAGCTTGAGAACTATGGTATCCGTGGCCCCCTACTCGACTGGATTGCCAACTTCCTCCAACAGCGTGAAATGTGCGTGATGGTGGAAGGTGAGAAGTCCCGACACGTCCCAGTAGGATCCGGCGTACCCCAAGGCACGGTGTTAGGGCCTTTGCTGTTCCTCTGCCACATCAATGACCTGCCCGAGAGAGTCAAGTCCCACATACGCCTGTTCGCGGATGACTGTCTATTATACAGAACTATTAACTCCATCAAAGACCACGAACTCCTCCAATTAGACCTCAAAAATCTACAACAATGGGCGCATGATTGGGGTATGAAGTTCAACGCCAAGAAATGCTATCTCCTCAGCAGCAAACAGAAGTCAAGCTATTTTTACACCATCGACGGCGATATTCTAAAACAAGTTCAAGAAAATCCTTACCTTGGAATTACATTCTCTGATGACCTGAAATGGACTACACATATATCGAAAATCACCAAACGTGCTAACTCTACCCTTGGATTCATGAGAAGAAACCTAAGGCACTGTCCTTCTAGCTGCCGGAAGAACGCCTACCTCGGACTGATCCGATCCAAACTGGAATATGGGTGTGTTATCTGGGACCCCTACCAGCAAGGCGAAATAGACAAGCTAGAGCGGATACAGCGATCATCCGCACGCTTCATCAAGAAGGATTACAGATCCAGACAAGATGGATGTGTGACCGCCATGCTGAAGGACCTGGAACTGGCCCCACTACAAGAAAGACGACTCCACCAGCGGCTGACGTTCCTGTACAAGGTGGTGGAAGGGCACGTCCCAGCTATTAATATTGAACACTATCTAAATCCCCTTAGGCCTAAACGAACAATTAGAGCTAAGAAATACGAGGACTATATACATAAAAACATTGTTGCAAACCAAGTGAACAATAACACAAAGTGTTTCCAATTAATACAGACAAAAAGTGACAACTTCAAATACTCTTTCTTCCCAAGAACAGTGATAGATTGGAATAAACTCAGTGACAATATTGTGAAGCAACAGACCATCGAAAGCTTCAAACGTGAATTAACATTACCAGACTAAATTTACGCGCACACCATCCCGTTGAATAAAAGCCAGTATTGGTTACTTCGACGTACTTATTCAGATTCAGATTCAGATTCAGATTCAGATGGTATGTAGCCTATGATACTCTCAAGCTATGGTAACGGATGTTTCATACACTTTGGCGACCTCTTTGAAGACACACCTGTCTAAGCATATTCTAAGACATTTTACTTGTAAGTTTTACAAGATATTCTAACTATTCCGAATTTTATAATATGTATCTACATTATATATGATTTGTACGAATTATTTAATTTACTGTTTTTTGTTGGCGACAGTAACGTATGTGTCATTTTAAGGTGTTTGACTCATCATAACAAACACAAATGATAATGTTTGGAGCAAAATGTTAGTGCTCCGAATTACTCAACAAATGTACACGGACCGTGATTGTTACTATTTACTAGTATCAAGTACACTCAAGTGATATGAAAACGCAACACGGGAATTGCCGCTATATATTGTATATACTGCACACTTAATTGCACATAATATTCCAAAGAAATCCCAAGATGTTTTTTTAAAAAGAAAGTTGCAGTTAACTAGAGAAAGGACACAATTGTGATGTTGTAGACGTTTTTAATCACACTACACTTTGTAACAAGAACTTCATAACTGTTGAAGTTGCTCTTTGAAAAATTGAGCTAGTTCAGTACTGTATTTAACGTAAATAGTTTGCAAAATGTTGCATCCTAAAAAAAGAGTATGATAATGGACCTTTGGAAACGGCCGAGCACGACACATACGAAATATTGCAGTCTCGGTTTGATTGAGACTTTTCATGAGTGGTAGTGAAATATGCTAGCTACCGCTCACGCCCTCTAGCCCCGGGTTGAGCAGAACTCAATATTCATAAAATCAACAGCACAAAATTTTAACCATCCCAAAGATGGCATGCATATACCGGTGGATATGGAGTTATCCTTCTTTAACGTATTCCCCATGTCGTACGGCGTATGGTCCCAGTATCTAAAGTTTGCTCACATGATTGAGCCAAACGCGTACTCTGTGTATTATATAATGGTATGTAAAGCACCGTGTTAGTTGCGTTTGTAGAGTGTTTTATATAGTGGTATTATAGCCCCGTGGTAGTTGAGTTTGTAGAGAGTATTAAATGCGGTACCTTGTCAAACGCCTTGAAGAAGTCTAACAGAAAAGCTTCTACTTGTTGTCCCGTGATAGCATGGAAAATATTTGTTGTATGGTGACAATTACTTGAGTTTTGCAGGAGTTGCGCTTTCTGAACCCATGCTGGTTGTCTCATAGTATATTGTGCAGGTCGAAATGGGCCAGAATGTTGCTGATAAGCATGCAACTAACAGTTGATGACCGTCAGGGATACTGGGCAGTAGTTTGCCGATTGTTGCTTCTCTCTCTTTTTAAATACTGGGACTATCCATGCATCCCTTCGGTATTGGAGGACTTCACATGTGTCTAGTGAGAACTTGTAGAGCTGGGTTCGGCTACAGGTGCATTCAGGATATATAATCAGATCGAGTCTAGTCCTGTGGCTTTGTGGGACTTCAGTCTTTTCAGAAGCGGTATTTTCGACGTGACTGTTATATCGGACATGGTCGTATGTGGTCTCTGTCCTTTATCAGGGTTGCTGCTGGAATTTTTGTTTGTAAAGACAGACTCAAATTGTTCTTTCGAGATGTTGGCTGCCGCTTTTCATGAAACCGTTCTTGTTCCTGACAACATTCACTACAGTAACAGAAGTGGGTGAGATAAAGCTCAGGTAATTTCAAAAAGACACGTGGTCTCGGATGTAAGTTACTGCAAGTAGTGTAAGATTTTCCTTAAACAATATGTAAAACTGTGAGCCCTTCCACAGGGATCCAATCCTGGCTGGTTATTATCGTTTATAATGTATCTATAACGTTTGGATTATCAAATTATGGAAGTTATATATACTTCGTCGTCAGTAGGTTTAGAAACGGTGTACATATGTTGTAAAAGATGCCTGTTGATGACGGGATAGGGACATTGCACGAATAAAACGACGGGATAGGGTCATTGCACGAATAAAACGAAGTTTGGTTTATTATTTCGAGCTTCTTTATAACATGAATCCACGAATGAATGAATCCTTGAATTAATGAATGGATCCATAAATAAACTAATGAATCCATGAATGAATATGAATCTAAGATTGAATACATTGATGAATCATTTAATGTATGAATCCATGAATGGATGAATCAATACATAAATGAATAAATCAGTCCATGATAGATGAATCAATTCATTAATTGATCCATCAATAAATCAATCATACACCAGTGAAACAATCAATAAATGAAACGATTTGAACAATGGTATCAATCAATAAATGAACACGGTTCCATTAACCGTGCATATAGCCACTTTCAGCAAACCAGTCTAAATGGAGGTGCGCATGTGCGGAAGATCTCCAGAAATGATCAGACTATACCAATTGCCAACCAATCAGCGGGCAGGGAAAAAGTTCCGGGCTAAATTCGGAGCTATTACACAGAATCTCTTAATTTTGATTGGTTGACAAGGTAAACAAACCAAAAAATCTTGCTAAAAAATTAAAATTTAACTTTTGAAGAGTACTTATAAAGGTTAAATCATACATTTGTGCAATGTATTCATAATGTGTTGCATAATCAAAAAAAGTAGGTGGGTCAACACCATCCGACCAAACAGCTTTTTCAAAACATACTCAACGTATGTCTTATGTATGTTTCTTTGATAAAACTAAGATAGGTCTTTCAAAACAAGTAATAAAACAATATAGCTTCCTATATTAGGGAACTCAGTACAGAGCTTAGAGCTATAAGGTAGGCTAGCCTAATAAATTGGCTCCTATGCAGTTTTTTTTTTATTATTCTGACGTTCTATTTAACTGCATATTTCAAAAGAGCATTAAACGTGTATTTTAACACACTATAAGGTAGGCCTATGGAAAATGATTTGGTGTAGTATGACCTAAAGACAGATTCTGCATTGGGTAAAAGTGAAAATAGACATACATTTTTTCTTACACAATGATTTGAAAGTGTGAGAAATGTTGAATTATGGTGTGTTTTGACTTTTCATATAACTCTTTTCATGGTTTTTAAATATTTTAAAGTTTTATGATGCAACATAGGTAATTTAAGTTCTTTTATTAAGGGTTGTGGACACAAAATTAGCCATACCTGACACCTGGTAACTACAAACTTGTATTTTGAAAATCTATTTTTAGCTGTGGTGGCCATCTTGAATTTCCGGCCGACCTTTGCTAGGATCAATTAGACATCAAGAGACATCAAGAGCAACATTCGTGTGAAGTTTAATGAAAATCCGTCAAGTAGTTTCAGAGGAGTAGTCACTACAAGTTTTCATTATATAACTCTATGTTAACAAAGATGGCCGCTGGCAGAAATCTTTAACGTCGAATCAAAATAATTTTGGACAAGGATCAACATCATGTCATACTGATCATTTTAGGAAAAGACGCATATCAATATCACTTACAGTTTTCAAGAAGTAGTCGCTACAAACTTGTTTTTTTGAACATTTATTTTTAGCCGTGGCGGCCATCTTGAAATTCCGGCCGACCTGAAATTTTGCTAGGATCAATTAGACATCAAGAGCAACATTCCTGTGAAGTTTCATGAAAATCCGCCAAGTAGTTTCAGAGGAGTAGTCCTACAAGTTTTCAGTATATAACTCTATGTAAACAAAGATGGCCACTGGCAGCCATGTTTAATGTCGAATAAAAATAATGTTCGACTCGGATAACCATCATGTCATGCTGATAAATTTAGAAAAAGTCCCATATCAATATCTCTTATAGCATCAAAATAATTTTCGACAAGGACCAACATCATGTCATGCTGATCATTTTAGAAAGAGACCCATATCAATATGCGACGTCACATTTTTGAGTGTATTTGGTGTAACGGTGGACACATGAGATATTAGCGAGGTTTTGAACATTTTTCTGTGTATTTGAATGGGCTTAGACTGCTAAATCTTGCTATTGTCATTAATCTTTACTTTTTTAAGTTTTGTTAATTTCGTTTTCACACCTATGTTTTTAATGTTTGATTTATTTTTTAACCTTTCGTGTTATTTCGATGAAATTTTGTGTGAACATCAAACAAAGATGTGATTAAAAGAAAATCATGCTACAATTGTTAGTTCTTTCTTACAGTCTCAGATTTTCCAGGAAAACAGAATGGATACTTTTTATTTTTGCTGAGTATACATGGCAGCCATGTTTAACGTCGAATCAAAATGATTTTCGACAAGGACCAACATCATGTCATGCTGATCATTTTAGAAAGAGTCCCATATCAATATCACTAGAGTTTTCAAGAAGTAGTCGCCACAAACTTGTTTTTTAAAAATCTATTTTTAGCCGTGGTGGCCATCTTGGATTTCACATCAACATGAATTTTTGCTAGGATCAACTAGACTTCATGGGCAACATTTCTGTAAAGTTTCATGAAAATCCATTTCGTAGTTTCAGAGGAGTAGTCGCTACAAAAAAAGTTTACGGACAGACGGACGGACGGACGACGGACGGACGGACGACGGACGCCGCACCACGGCATAAGCTCTGCTGATCTCTGATCAGTAGAGCTAAAAACGAGTTACTTCAATTTGAAAGAACGAGTTACCTCCCCTGAAAATATGGAGTTAGTTTCCTTCGAAAAATAGGGTCACTTCCCTTGAAAATATCAGAAAATAACAGATATCTCCCCTGAAAATTTAAGTTACGTCCCTTGAAAAAACAAGTTACTGCCCTTTGAAAAAAACGAGTTACCTCCCCTGAAAATATGCAGTTACCTCCCTTGAAAAAACGAGTTACCTCCCCTGAACATTTAGAGTTACGTCCCTTGATAAAAACGAGTTACTTCCCTTTGATGAAAAACGAGTTATTTCCCTTCGCAAAATAGGGTTACTTCCCTTGAAAATATGGAGTTCCTTCCCTTTCAAAAAAAAGTTTCCTCCCCTGAAAATTTAGAGTTCCCTTGAAAAAACGTGTAACTTCCCTTTAAAACCCTGAAAATATGGAGTTACTTCCCTTTGATCAATAGAGTTACTTCCCTTGAAAATATGGAGCTACTTCCTTTGAAAAAAAGTGTTACCTCCCTGAACATTTAGAGCTACGTCCCTTGAAAAAACGAGTTACTTCCCTTTAAAAAACGTTACCTCCCCTGACAATTTGGAGTTACTTCCCTTTGATCAATAGTTACTTCCCTTTGAAACACGAGTTGCTTCCCTTTGAAAAAACGAGTTACCTCCCCTGGAAATATGGAGTTACTTCCCTTCGAAAAATAGAGTTACTTTCCTTGAAAAAACGAGTTACCTCCCCTGAATATTTAGTTACGTCCCTTGAAAAAAAACGAATTACTTCCCTAAAGATAAAAATTAAGTTACTTCCTGAATATTTAGAGTTACGTGCCTTGAAAAACAAGAGGCCCAAGAGGGCCTGTAGACGCTCTACTTGTATGATGTGATTCAAAAACATAAACATGATAGAGGCCAACCCAAGAAACATGTTTCCTATATATTACTCTATGTAAACTTTGGGTTATCGTGGCAGCCATTTTGAATATTTGACGACAACGAAAACACAAACTTGATAGAGGCCAACAACAGGAACATACATATGATATTTAACTCGAATTGAATAAGTGGTAATATGTCGTTTGATAAATGTCCTTAAATTTGACCTTAGTTTAGCTATGGTGGCCATCATGGATGACTGGAGGCCCCAAATCTGAGGGACTAACCCAAAGAGTTTCGTAACAAGAGGCCCAAGAGGGCCTGTAGATGCTCTACTTGTATGATGTGATTCAAAAACATAAACATGATAGAGGCCAACCCAAGAAACATGTTTCCTATATATAACTCTATGTAAACTTTGGTTTAGGAGATGTCATTTGAAATTTCCTTAAATTTGACCTAGTTTTAGCCATGGCGGCCATCTTGGATGACTGGCGGCCGTGAAAAACATAAATCTGAGAGGGACTATCCCAAATATCATTGTGCTTAAGTTTCATCAAAATCCTTCAAGCGGTTTCAGAAAAGATGTAATTTTTAACCTTTTCCTATATAACTCTATGTAAATTTGGGGTCGCCGTGGCGGCCATTTTGATTATTTGAGGATAACGAAAAACACAAACTTAATAGAGGCCAACCCAAGGAACATGTATATGATATTTCAGTAGAATGGAATAAGCGGTTTCGGAGATGTCATTTGAAATTTTCTTAAAATTGACCTAGTTTTAGCCATGGCGGCCATCTTGGATGACGGGCGGCCACGAAAAACATAAATCTGAGAGGGGCCTTCCCAAGTAACATTGTGATGAAGTTTCATCAAAATCCTTCAAGCGGTTTCAGAGGAGATGTCTATTTTATAAAATTGCTAACAGACGGACATAGAGACGGACAGAGAGACATACGACGGACGAAAAGTGATTGCATAAGCCCTCCTGGCCTTTGGCCAGTAGAGCTTAAAACGAATTACTTCCAAAAAAACGAGTTACTTCCCTCCAAAAAAAAGAGTTACCTCCCCTGAAAATATGGAGTTCCTTCCCTTGAAAATATGGAGTTACTTCCCTTCGAGTAAAAGAAAACATGGAGTTCCTTCCCTTTGAAAAATAGAGTTACTTCCCTTGAAAATATGGAGTTACTTCCCTTGAAAAAAGTGTTACCTCCCCTGAACATTTAGAGTTAAGTCCCTTTGAAAAACGAGTTACCTCCCCTGTAAATATGGAGTTACTTCCCTTGAAAATATGGAGTTCTTTCCTTCGAAAAAACGAGTTACCTCCCCTGAAAATATGGAGTTCCTTCCCTTTGATAAATAAAGTTACCTCCCCTGAAAATATGGAGTTCCTTCCCTTCGAAAAATTACTTGCCTTGAAAATATAGTTATTTCCCTTTGAAAAATAGAGTTACTTCCATTGAAAATATGGAGTTACTTCCCTTTGAAAAAAAGTTTCCTCCCCTGAAAATTTAGAGTTACATTCCTTGAAAAAACGAGTTACTTCCCTTGAAAAATCAGAGTTACTTAATTCCCTTTGAAAAAAACAGTTACCTCCCCTGAAAATTTAGGGCCTCATTTGACCATAACACAGCGATGATATGCGCAACTAGGCTTCTTACTGATCATCCCTGCAGTTTGGTTGAAATCCGGCCAGTTTGGTTGAAATCCGTACAAAGTTAGTGTATTAAAACCTTTAAATGGCCATAACTCCACCAAAAATCATTCAAAAGGAACAAAACAATGATAGCCTTAACCAAGTTTCGTTGAAAGCCAACCAGTGGTTGTGGAGAACTAATCCTGACAAAGTTTGTGTATTAAAACCTTTAAAGAGCCAACTCCAACAAAAATCAGTTAACTGGAAGATGACAACAATATGGGCAGCTAGGCTTGGTACTGATCATTCCTGCTAAGTTCCACTGAAATAAGAAAAATTAATCCGGACATAGTTTGTGCATAAGTTACAATAACTGTGTCAAAAAATCATTCAACAAAAATACAGTGATGATATGTGCAACTAGGCTTGGTACTGATCATCCCTGCAAGTTTTGTTGAAATCCAGCCAGGTATTCAGGAGAACTAGCCTGTACAAAGTTAGTGTATTAAAACCTTTAAAGGGCCACAACTTCACCAAAAATCATTCAACCAGAACACAGCGATGACAGGCGCAACTAGGCTTGGTACTCATCATCCCTGCCAAAATTCGTTGAAATTCAGCCAGGAGTTCAGAAGAGACTAGTCTGGATAAAGTTTGTGTATCAAAACCTTTAAAGGGCTATAACTCGCAAAAAAATCATTCAACCATAACATGCACAACTAGGCCTGGTACTGATCATCCGTGCAAAGTTTCACTGAAATCTGGCCAGGGGTTTAGGAGAACTAGTCCGGACAAAATGTGTGTATTAAAACCTTTAAAGGACCAAAACTCCGCCAAAAATCGTTCAACCGAAATATGGCTATGACATGCCTAACTAGGCTTGGTACTGATCATCCCTGCAAAGTTTCGTTGAAATCCAGCCAAGGGTTCAAGAGAACTAAGTTTGCGTAATAAAACCTTTAAAGGGCCAAATCTCAGCCAAAAATCATTCAACAAGAACATGGTGAAGACATGCACCACTAGGTCTGGTACTGATCATCCCTGCAAAGTTTCGCTGAAATGCGACAAGGGGTTTAGGAGAACTAGTCCGGACAAAGTTTGTGTATTACATTTTTTAAAGGGCCATAACTCCACCAAAAATCATTCAACCAGAACACGGTGATGATATGCATAACTAGATTTGGTACTGATCATCCCTGCAGTTTCATTAAAATCCGGCCAAATGAAAGCCCTATCGTCTTGAGGCAAAATACAGCACTTTTAACTAAATTAAGGGTCGTAACTCTGGTGTTACCAATACGTTTGGCAGGTTTTCAAACTCTGAGCTTTCATTGATATTAACAATCTGTGTAAGTTTGGTAAAGATCAAATAATAAATGAATGTGCTCGAGTGTTCACAAGGCAGAAAATGGCATTTTTTAGCAAAAACAATAGGCATAACTCTGGCGTAAATAGTCTGATCTAGCTGATTTTTGAACTTGTCTAAGATTTCATTGCTATTAACAATCTGTGCAAATTTGGTAAAGATCAAATAATAAATGAAGGTGTGTTCACAACGCAGAATACGTTTTTTTTTAGAAAAACAAGGGCCATAACTCTGCTGTTTCTAATCTGATTTGGCTGGTTTTCAAACTTGTCCGAGCATTCATTGATATTAACAATCTGTGCAAGTTTGGTAAAGATCAAGTAATAAATGAAGGTGCTAGAGTGTTCACAAGGCAGAAAATGGCATATTTAGCAAAAACAAGGGCCATAACTCTGGCATAAAATGGTCCGATCTGGCTGGTTTTCGAAGTTGTCCGAGCTTTCATTGATATTAACAATCTGTGCAAGTTTGGTAAATAAAGGCAGATTGTGGCATTTTTCATTAAATCAAGGGCAATAACTCTGGTGTTTATTATCCCATATTCGCGGGTTTTCGAACTCATCCAAGCTTTCATTGATATAAACATTCTGACCAAGTCTGATAGAGATTGCTCGGGTGTTTACAATGCCAAATATAGCATTTTTCGTTAATTCAAGGGCAATAACTCTGGTGTTACTAATCCTCTGGTGTTACTAATCCGATCTGGCCAGTTTTCGAGCTCTCATTGATATGAAGACTTTGGCCAGGTTTGGTTAAGGCTGCATGAAAAATGAAGGGGCTGGAGTGTTCACAAGGCCAAAGTTAACTGATGGACGACGGACAACACGTCATCCCATTAGCTCAAAAACATCGAACGAAACACAAACGCGATATGCACAGTTAGACATTATACCGATGCTTCCTGCGAAATCCAACAAGTGGTTTAAGAGGAGTAGCGGCGGCATTTGTGACAGACGGATGGGCGGAGCAAAAACAAAACTTTGTGGGGGGAGACATAATTACTGATCAATTCTATGGTTTTGTGAAATGAATAACAACAAGTTTCAGTTTATTTATTATAATATCCTTGTGGTCAGTTATCCACACTATGTACACATTATTAATCAGTGAGAAGTTACAAGCACAAGAAAAAACAAAAGTCAAGACTAGTGGCATGAAATAAAATGTCTTCTCATTAAAAATGAATAAATTGTCAGAACAAGAAAACCAGTATGCAAAACACACAGATGTACCATCTATTACCTCTATCCAGTTACTTCTTATTCATCCTTCATAAAATAAATTCATGAATAATGTTTTGTTCTTACAGCTGGTAAATCTGAACATTACAGAAATTGTAAAACTTCTTCTAAGCTTATAGTTTCTCGTCTATAGTATATGTTTAACACAATGAATAGTGATTTTTTTTTTATACAACTTGTCAAATTAAATGCAGACAAATCAAATGCAGATATTACTGTATCTTGTTTATCTCACAATAAATTCCACATAAAAGATAAAGGACTGAAAATCTTACAAAGAAGATCTTCCTTTACATAAAACTGCTATAAAATAGGCAAATATATTTAATAATCACAGACTTAATAATTATTTTAGCAACAACAATGTAATTAGACACTGCAAATACAAACATAACAACACTTGCTTCATATAAGATTTAACAACACTGTTAATATTATATCTGTAACCCAGCTGTAATCATACAACAACATTCACACAGGAGAATGCCACTTAAACAGACATAACAATAAACACTTGGGCGTAGGAACGTTTCAATTATTGCGGGGTGGGGGTGGGTGGCGAAAACAGATATTTGACAATCAAAAAAAGTATATTTCAATATTTTTTTTTTCATTTCTGAGCGCTAACCATTTTTTTCTTTAAACTGCCCACCCTCCGCCCGCCCACCGGCTCCTACGCCTATGAAACAAAAATTTCCTTTCTGAACCAGTGGAGTTAGCAAAATATCACACGACAACTTAAATTTTCTTTTTATCTGCTATCTCAAATATTCTATTTTGATGAGAATACATTTAAAATATTCAAAATGAATAGCACCATGGGATTATACTAGTTTATCTTTATTTTCAAAATAAGAAATTTTATAAAATACTGTTTAAAGTTAAAAATATCATCATTTTTGGATTTTCCATTAAAAATCAAGAGGTTGACCTTTTGAAACTTTCTGCGAAACTCGCTTTTTGTTAAAATGCTTAAGTAAGAAACATACCATTATCACTTAGTTGGCATTCCCATTCTCTAAAACATCCAACATTTACTCAACACTTACACAAAGTAGGCATATATCCAGCAATATAATTATATCACTCAATATGTACATCACTATAATCTGACAAATAATACACTTATACACTAAATATATTAGTAACAGGTAATGCTGCTTCCATGAGCCATCTACAATGTCGAAAAACAAACTAATATCATCACTAATATCATCAAAAATTCTATGTAACTTGGGAATAGATGATAGTCTCTTACAATCCTAACTCTATGATCACTCGTGTAATTTTACTCTTGGAGACAAAAACATGCATGTGCTTGCAGTTGCATAGAAAACAATATTACGTGGTACGAGTATTAACTTGCATACCCCATCCAACCCTTCTCCAAGAAGCGTAACGGAGTTGGCTGGGGTGTGAAATAAAACTTTAATTTCGGTTTAAACTGTTTGCATATTGTAAAATTAAAACATTTAATAGGTAACTATAAACAGGTTATCGCATTTCCTCAGTAAAACAATGTTTTTAAACGTGTTTTATTGTCAAAATATCCCTTATAAAATACTGCTAATATAAGCTTTCCCATCGCTTAATGGAATTAAGGCGTGGCCACGTAATGGTGTAATAATTACCTTAATACTTTATATTAGTAGCCTCGGTAGCTCGTGCCTTTAGAGCTAGAGACCTCTGCCCCACGTGGGTTTGCTCCCTGGATAGGTAGGCATTTCTGATTAGAAGCTTCTATTCATCTTCTTCTGAGGTTGTTATCCCAATTTAACCCACTGTGATGTGTTAACGGGAAGTAAAAGCCCATTTCATTCATTATGAGTCTTATTCTAATATTCAACCAACTATACCAATTACATGACTGTCAGTCTGTCATGCATTATCAACTGGGATATAGATCTATTTACATTCTAAGTAACATTAGTTTGTTATAAGGGGTCTTTTTTTTATCATAATAAAGGTTGAACATTTTATAACAAGATAAATAATAACCTTACAATTAATGTTTAAAACGTATGCCAATTTTGCCCACTTTCTCAAAGATTCTAACCTGCAGCCTAAAGATAACCTAAAAGTTAATGCATAACATTTTCAAACGCTATGCTAATTTTGTCCATTTTCTAGTACCTGTAGCCTAACATATCCTAAAAGTAAATGCATAACATTTGCAAATGCAAATGGTATGCTAATTGTGTCCACTTTTTAGTGGACTCTATCTATCCTGCAGCCTATGGCCACCAGGAATGGCAACTGTGTGTGTTGGTATAACACATATAATCTGGACAACAGTAACACTGGCAAAATGTGATGGCACATCATATAAAGGATAATTTATAAATACATAAAATTCAGATCCTGTGTCTGTGTAGTGTTGTTAATTCAACAGTATATAACATATGGTGCTCATGGCATCTGGAAACTTAGAAGTAATCCTTGGTTTGGACTACCATGAAATTAATCAAAATGACAAAGTTACAGTTATTTGTAAAGTGTAGATTGTGACCAAGATGTAGGCTGGTGGACATAGTGATTTCCATGTGTCAGCCACGTTACACAGGACACAGTGTCAGTAAAACTGAAAACAAAACAAACAAGACAAGAGGTCAATGACCTTGAAGCTCTACTGATAGGTTGAGGTTTTTGATAGCTAGATCAGCATTCCTGTGATGTTTCATGAAAATCTGTCCAGTAGTTTCAGAGGAGTAGTCGCTACAAGTTTTTACTATATAACTCTATGTAAACAAAGATGGCCACTGACGGCCATGTTTAACATCGAATCAAAATGATTTTCGACAAGGACCAACATCATGTCATGCTGATCATTTTAGAAAAAGTCCCATATCAATATCACTTATAGTTTTCAAGAAGTAGTCGCTACAAACTTGTTTTTTGAAAAATTATTTTTAGCCATGGCGGCCATCTTGAATTTCCGGCCGACCTGATATTAGGCTAGGATCAATTAGACATCAAGAGCAACATTCTTGTGAAGTTTCATGAAAATCCGTCAAGTAGTTTCAGAGGAGTAGTCGCTACAAGTTTTCATTATATAACTCTATGTAAACAAAGATGGCCACTGGCGGCCATGTTTAACGTCAAATTAAAATAATTTTCGACAAGTATCAACATCATTCCATACTGATAATTTTAGAAAAGTCCCATATTAATATCAATTATAGTTTTCAAGAAGTACTCGCTACAAACTTGTTTTTTGAAAATCTATTTTTAGCTGTGGTGGCCATCTTGAATTTCCGACCAACCTGAAATGTTGCTAGGATCATTAAGACAGCAACAGCAACATTCCTGTGAAGTTTCATGGAAATCAGTCGAGTAGTTTCAGAGAAGAAGTCGCTACAAGTTTCTACTAAATAACTCTATGTAAACAAAGATGGCCGCTGGCAACCATGTTTAACGTCGAATCAAAACGATTTTCGACAAGGACCAACATCATGATCAGCATTTTAGAAAAAGTCCCATATCAATATCACTTACAGTTTTCAAGAAGTAGTCGCTACAAACTTTTTTAAAAAAATCTATTTTTAGATCTGGTGGCCATCTTGGATTTCACATCAACAAGAATTTTTGCTAGGATCAACTAGACTTCATGGGCAACATTTCTGTAAAGTTTCATGAAAATCCATTCAGTAGTTTCAGAGGAGTAGTCGCTACAAAAAAAAGTTTATGGACGGACAGACAGACGAACGGACGGACAGACGGACACCGCACCATGGCATAAGCTCTGCCGGTCTTTGATCAGTAGAGCTAAAAATAAATATACATATGTAAAATGTTTGCTTAGTTTTCATTTGCAGTGATTTCCTTTGCTTTAAAAGACATTTTGTCAATACGCCATAATTTTTTATATGGTAAAAAGGCACGATGACGTCATCATTCCAAGATGGCCGCCTCCATTTATGTTTCTTTGCAAATTTTAAATAGGTGGCATTTTGATAATTCTTTCAGCTTTTTTGAAGTTTTTCAGAGCCATTTAAAATAAACCTTGTTTGAAAATAGTACATCAACCCCTTTTATCATACCAACATGTGTCCAGCTCCAACATCTTCAAAATCTGCAACTTCACAAAGCAGATAAAAAGAAGTATCATCATATATGGTTGCATAAATTGTATGGAAGCTGTATCTTTAGCAACAGGCACATCAATATGATGGTCACATCATCCATTTCTCATCATTCGTTTATCAGGAAGGTTAGTTACATTAAAGGAATGTTGGCATAGAGTCGGTCTTTAACCGTTCCAAAAGAACCTTCAAATGTTCATAATTATCTTTTTTGTTTATTATTCGAATTTGATAATTCTTACATCTTTTTCCAAGTTTTTCAGAACTCTAAATAATAAAGATTGTTTGACTGTGTCACAACAGTCCCTTTAATGACGGTTATATGAGGGAAGCACACTTTAACATTGTTAATGTACAGGTAAAGCACAGCATTAGTAATTAAACTACGGTTTGGCACATAAAGCTTACAGCACTTGTAATAGCTTGCAAGGGAGATCTCTTCAACATTATTATTTTGTTTTGTTCTTAAATGAGTTTGTGTCTTACATGAAAGGGGAACTGAGCAGCCTTGAAGTATTTATCAAGAGTTAGCTGGTGTACCTGGACTCAGTTATACAGCTGGTGTACCTGGACTCAGTTATACAGCTGGTGTACCTGGACTCAGTTATACAGCCGGTGTACCTGGACTCAGTTATACAGCTGGTGTACCTGGACTCAGTTATACAGCTGGTGTACCTTGACTCAGTTATACAATTTCATTTTTACTTTAAAGCTGCAGGTAAATATTTAAAAATCAAGATAGTGGAAAATGAATATAGATTTTTCTTCAATAGTTGTGAAACAAGAAAAAGTGAACTGTAATCATCATTTGCCATGAAATATTTGAGGTGTTAGCCTTCATTGGCCAAGAAGCAGTCACGTGTGATTAAACAGTTTTGACCATTCTGATGGAAAATTTGTCAACTGTACAATAGTTCATTCCGTAACCGTGTAATAGTACATTTAGTGTGCAATAGTTCATCTGTGTTATTGCTGCGTTTTTTTATAACAAAAAAGTATGGCCTAACACTTTTTCAAATTCCAATTAAATTTTATTAGTAAAAAAAAAGATATTTTATTATATGAAAATAAAATTTATCCAAGGACTACTGACCATTTTATCGTGTGGCCCCCAAACAAAAATTTAAGATCAAAGAAAAAAAATTGCTGCATGCCTCCACCATTCAGGATATCTGATATATTTCTGATTATGTTTAAACTGTGCTGTTATTTCAGATATTAGACAACCTGTCTGCACTGTAACCAAAATGCAACACACAGAATAGCCCCATCATATAATATTTACATTCACTTGCGTTTTTCTTTTAAAAAAATAACTTATCAAATAAACTTAATTTTTCAAGAAGGTGGAGTTACTGCGCACGCATCCACTGTATCTCAATAGAAAATGGCTTATCCAATGACGGTAGTTGTCTCTCTTGCACATTTTTTTATCATTATCATTCTCCCAAGGCACGTTATATTGTTGTACTATAGCGACGGGAAAATAATGTAAATATAAGAATTCATTTGCGATTTGTCGGCATTTATGCAGTTTTAAATGTCGGTAGTGCATGTCTAATCTGCCATTCACTTCCAGCATTTAAAACAGCATAAACAAAGGACAATGTTAAGCAATTCTTAAATAACAGCACCACATACAAGATACGTTAACAAGATAATTATGTTTCGTTAAAAAGAAGTTTAAACATTCCAATACGGTGTCCATTCCCATCTGGCATTGTATCTCCTGTGACAAATCACTTTGTAAACAATGGCTCTATAGTCATTCCTAGATGCTCTTAGGAGTTATTTATTGCCTCACTTCCTGCAGAGTTACTTGTTCTTACACGTTTTGCAGAGTTACTTGTTTTTATTGCCTCACTTCTTCAGAAGATACTTGTTCTAACTTCCTCACTTCTTTAGGTACCCTGACAGTCTCCGAGGCAATGCACAATACTAAAATATAAAATATAGAAGTTTACTAAAGCAGACATTTTTCCAGTGTTAGACGAGAAAAATATTGCAGATAAAAGTGGCAAGTGTTTAAAATGCTGAATAACTGAATATATTTCAAGGCATGTGCAATTTACAAGCAATATATACATGCGAAAAAGGTTATAATTGTGTAACATAATATATAGTGTTAACATGAGTTCTCACATTTTTAATCACCCTGCTGTGTAAATATGATGTTCACTTAAATAAACAAGGCCACTGAAAAAAAAACTCTGGCTGTCTGGCCCACCAGGTACCTGTTCCTTAACAAGGTTAAGTGCATATTGTGGAGGATGGGTTGGTGAGGAAGAGTGTAGGTCACTGGTGGGGAGGGACTGACCCAGTAAATATTAACACTACGCATCAAAGAAATTATGCGGTTATTACACGAATTCATGAAAGGTGGCATTACAAATGAGTCCAAAAGAAGTCAACATGTTTATGAAGGCATTTTTAAAACATTATGTCTGTCTTAGATGTTTGTATACCAGTAAGCGATTCACATAAACCCACCAGTCAATTACATACAATTACTATATATGAAATTGTTTCAATCCATTTTGATGTTGATGTTATAAGTTTACAAAAGGGCATCTTAACATTTTTAGCTCTGAAAAAAAACAACTTTGTCCAACATCTGGTCAGCATCAAGTGTTCATTGTCTGTAAGGCGTCCAGTCGGCAGCAGGAGTCCACTGTCTGTAAGGCATCCATTCCCCATCAGTCCATTGTCTGTAAGGCATCCAGTAAGCAGCAGGAGTCCAGTAAGGCATCGTCAGTGTCAGAAGTCCATTGACTATGAGGCATCCAGTAGGCAGCAGGAGTCCATTGTCTGCAAGGCATCCATTCCTCATCAGTCCATTGTCTGTAAGGCATCCAGTAGGCAGCAGGAGTCCATTGTCTGTAAGGCATCCATTCCTCATCAGTCCATTGTCTGTAAGGCATCCATTCCTCATCAGTCCATTGTCTGTAAAGCATCCATTCCTCATCAGTCCATTGTCTGTAAGGCATCCAGTAGGCAGCAGGAGTCCATTGTCTGTAAGGCATCCAGATGGCAGCAGGAGTCCATTGTCTGTAAGGCATCATCAGCGTCAGAAGTCCATTGACTATAAGGCATCCAGTAGACAGCCGCAGTTCAACGTCTGTAAGGCATCCATTCCTCATCAGTCCATTGTCTGTAAGGCATCCAGTAGGCAGCAGGAGTTCATTGTCTGTAAGGCATCCATTCCTCATCAGTCCATCGTCTGTAAAGCATCCAGTAGGCAGCAGGAGTCCATGGTCTGTAAGGCATCCAGTAGGCAGCAGTAGTCCATTGTCTGCAAGGCATCCATTCCTCATCAGTCCATTGTCTGTAAGGCATCCAGTAGGCAGCAGGAGTCCATTGTCTATAAGGCATCCATTCCTCATCAGTCCATTGTCTGTAAGGCATCCATTCCTCATCAGTCCATTGTCTGTAAAGCATCCAGTAGGCAGCAGGCGTCCATGGTCTGTAGGGCATCCATTCCTCATCAGTCCATTGTCTGTAAGGCATCCAGTAGGCAGCAGGAGTCCATTGTCTGCAAGGCATCCAGTAGGCAGCAGGAGTCCATTGTCTATAAGGCATCCATTCCTCATCAGTCCATTGTCTATAAGACATTGAGTAGGCAGCAGGAGTCCATTGTCTGTAAGGCATCCAGATGGCAGCAGGAGTCCATAGTTTGTAAGGCGTCCATATGTTGTCAGGAGTCCATTGTCTGTAAGGTGTCCAGTTGGCAGCAGGAGTCCATTGTCTGTAAGGCATCCAGTCATTATTAGGAGTTCATTGTCCGTAAGGCGTCCAGTCATCATCAGGAGTGCATTATCTGTAAGGCATCCAGTAAGCAGCAGGAGTCCATTGTCTGTAAGACGTCCAGTGGGCAACAGGCGTCCATTGTCTGTAAGGCATCCAGTCGGCAGCAGGAGTCCTTTGTCTGTAAGGCTTCCAGTCGGCATCAGGAGTCTGTTGCCTGTAAGGCGTCCGGACGTTGTCAGGAAACCACTGTCTGTAAGGCGTCCATTGTCTGTAAGGTGTTTATTCATCATCAGGAGTCCATTTTAAGACATCCAGTCAGCATCAGGAGTCCATTGTCTGTAAGGCGTCCGGTCAGCATCATGAGTCCACTGTCTATAAGGCGTCCAGTCAGTATCAGGAGTCCAATGTCTGTCAGGGGTCCAGTCTGCATCAGGAGTCCATAGTAAGGCATCCAGTCGGCATCAGAAGTCCATTGTCTGTAAGGCATCCAGTCGGCATCAGAAGTCCATTGTCTGTAAGGCATCCAGTCGGCATCAGAAGTAAATTGTCTGTAAGGCATCCAGTCTGCATCAGGAGTCATAGTAAGGCATCCAGTCAGCATCAGAAGTCCATTGTCTGTAAGGCATCCAGTCGGCATCAGGCGTTCACTGTGTGTAAGGCATCCAGTAAGTATCGGGAGTCTGTTGCCTGTAAGGCATCCGGACATTGTCAGGAGTCCAATGTCTGTAAGGCATCCGGTCAGCATCAGGAGTCCACTGTCTATAAGGCACCCATTCATCATCAGGAGTGCATTATCTGTAAGGCATCCAGTGGGCAGCAGGAGTCCTCTGTCTGTAAGGCATCCAGTGGGCAGCAGGAGTCCATTTGTCTGTAAGACATCCAGTGGGCAGCAGGAGTCCAATGTCTGTAAGGCACCAGTGGGCAGCAGGAGTCCATTGTCTGTAAGGTATCCAGTGGCAAGCAGGAGTCCATTGTCTGTAAGACGTCCAATGGGCAGCAGGAGTCCATTGTCTGTTATGCGTCCAGTCGGCGTCGGGAGTCTGTTGCCTGTAAGTCGTCCGGACGTTGTCCGGAGTCCAATGTACGGACACCAATGTATGTAAGGCGTCCATTTGTCATCAGGACTCCATTGTCTGCAAGGAATCCAGTGAGCAGAGGAGTCCATTGTAAGGCATCCAGTGGGCCGCAGGAGTCCATTGTCTGTAAGGCGTCCAGTAGGCAGCAGGAGTCCATCTGACTGTAAGGCGTCCATTCGTCATCAGGAGTCCATTGTCCGTAAGGCGTCCAGTAAGCAACAGGAGTCCATTGTCTGTAAGGCATCCAGTTGGCATCAGGAGTCTATTCTCTGTAAGGCATCCAGTCGGCATCAGGAGACCATTGTCTGTAAGGCGTCCAGTGGGCATCTGGAGTCTATTGTCTGTAAGGCATCCACTCGGCACCAGCAGTCCATTGTCTGTAAACTTTGACACAATTAACTTCAGTAAATTGTTTTCACCAAAAAAAAATCATCGTAACTTTTATAAGGGTCAAGGTCATTTAACTGTTATAAGCGTCAAGGTCGTAACTGTTATGAGTGTCAAGGTCATAATAATTACAAGGTTTTGTGGGCCAATATGAGGGTCAATGTTACACAGGTCTGGTTATGAGTGCTACAAGGGTTAATTTACGACTTATTAGGGTCAAGGTCAGAACTATTACAAGGGTCAGTGTTATGAATGTTACATGTCAATGTTATGACTGTAACAAGAATGAAATTAATGACCGTTACAATGAAGGTCAATAACATTTAATTTCAATTTTTTTCAAGTACTTCTCATTTGAGCACCGAGTTGTAAGAATGGGTGGGTGGGTCCACAGAAACAAGGGCACCAAAAACATACTGCCAGTACTAGGCCCTGACTGTCTAAAATGGATATCCAACAGTGAAGTGAGGGAAAGATTCAACACTGAAGTGATGGAAAGCAAGCTACAAGCATTACTATAAATATGAAGTAATATATACTGAACCAAACAGCTAACGCACCAGTAGACAATACCGTTAATGTATGAAATTATTATATGCCGACTGGTACCATTGGAGACAAGTGATTTGAATGATTTTAGTCGTTATTGACAAGATATCTGTCTCGTTCAGAATGAAATTAGTTTTGACTTATTGATTGTTATTATTGATATTAAAGGTATTATCTACTGGTGCATCAGTTGTTTGGTTCAGTATAGATCACAATATGACAGGTATATTAGTTGTACATATTTTATTCTTTACTGTAGAATATGTTGATACTAATACTGATACTAATATTAATCTAGCTGAACTAATCTGAGTAGGCACAGTGGTGTGGTTTTAATCTACTACGCTGGCTTATTTCAATCTGCGAGCAATGGCAAGTAAATTTTTTTGGAATGTTCAACTCATTTATTGAACAAATCTTTACAGAAAGAGGGTTTTGAAAATATTGCCTTTTTTTTTTGTTGTTGTTGGTTTGTTTTTTACTAAAAGAAATGTAGACATATAGCCTAACAATCGTTATTATTGAGAATTCTAAAAAACATGGAAAAGGGTGAAATAATTACCTAAATCGGATGAAAAATAAAAATATGATCATTCATTTTGAAGGTTCTTTTGAGACGAATATGAAAGCCGCCATTTTGAGAACTATGAACAATTTATAAAATATGATCACTTACTGATTTATTGGAAAAATGCATTATATGAACAGTAAAGGATTTTGCATTCATTTGCAGTGAAGGCGTCTGGGCCAATTGGTTAGTGTCTGACTTGAAATCACTTGCCCCTCACCGCTTTGAGTTCGATCCCTCATGGGTCTAGGAATCTTTATATGAGGAAGCTATCCAGCTGGCTTGCGGAACATCTGTGGTTCTACCCATGTGCCCACCCGTGCACGAAAATTGCCTGTTGGGGGCACCTGGGTCTTCTCCACCAATGGAAGCTGGAAAAGTCGCCATATGACTTTAGCTGTTGGTATGACTATAAAATCCAATTCAATTTAATTCATTTGCCGCGATTTACTTTGCTTTAAATTATATAATTCAATATGCCATATATTGTAATTAGAACTATGACATACTATTTTCAAAATGGTTGCTCTCATATCTGTTTTAGAACAACCTTCGAATGGTCATATCTTATTTGTTTATCATCCGATTCCAAGTTTTTCAAATATCTTATTAAAAGAGATTGTTTGGCTGTATGGCTACTTTCCCTTTAAGCTGTCTAATAAATGAAAGCTGTTAGATGATTTTAGCTTGCTAAGAAACACTGTAGTGAATATGATATTTCCTAACAGAATTACTCTGGAATATGTTTCATAGGTTTTCCTGGTCACATGATGTAGGTACAAACAACCTTTACTTTTATAACGTAGGCACGAGCAACTCAGAAAATGAAAGCATTTTTTGTACCTAAATGGAAAAATCTATTCAAACCAATCGCAGACAAATTAATGCTAGTATGTGTAGTGAAGCATCACTTACAGGTCACTGCACTGGAACTGGTTTCTTTTCTGTTCTATTAGAAATCTGTTTTACAAACTATTTCTGTGCTGCTTTCTACAACCAAGCTTTGTCATGTGTACCAAAACTGCATTTTATGTACCAAAACAGCATTAGTATTTAAACTCGTCTTATTTACCAAAGCTATTTCCTGTGTTATTTTATACATTTCTTTACCAATACTGCGATGTTTTCTTCACCAAACGTGCGCTCTTGAATGTATCATGACTTTGTACTATTTTCTGTATTGCTCTGTATTGCACTTGAGAGTTTGAGTTTGATCTGGGTTGTTTATGATAACATCTTCGCACCAGAACAGTTTTTGCTTTTTTAACTCATTCTATTTCCAGATTTACAACATTATTCAGTGTATGTTCCTGTTCAGTGACCGGGCAGTGATGAACCAGTATTGTGGTACATTAGGCAACATGCAGGAAGGTAGGTTTACAATACTTTTGTCCATACTCACTGTTCATTTGTGAAGCTATATAAAAACACAAACATAAAATGCTAAGCTTTTAATCATACATTAAGCACTCGTCATTTGTATCACCGGCTCCCACTTACAACAGGCCTTGTAGGCACTTAATATGGTGCCTTTAAACTTGGCCATTAGTGATGTCCAGGTCTGCTGGAACATTTCAATGCAGGATAAAAATGCCCTCAGAAATTAACAGCCCTGCAACTTGGCCATAATCTGTGTCCCTAATGCTAGGAGACACTGCACTCAATTATTTTCCCTATGGCACGACTTTGTACTTTAAATTGAGCGGGTTGTAGAAGTTTTCAAAATTTGAAAGTTAAGTCCCAGCTATGTCTCTATGGTACGGTAGGGCAGGAGATACAAATGCATTCAAAATCTAGGAACAAATACTAGGATTTACCATAAGCTATATAATTAAGATTATGCGCTCCTTATGTGTAATCATATGGCAGTCGCATATAAAACGGATAAAAAAAATATAGAAATATATTTACATGAAACTTTTATTATGTTTAGTTTTGATACGACTATATGTAGTCAGTGCTAAACGAGTTAAATATTGATCAAAGTACAAACATGGCCTAGATAAGCTGGATATTGATCCATTTATCAAAAGTGTTAACATGTTAATTTGGAAGATTCATTTAAAAATACTCAGGTATCTTTGAGTGCTATGTTTTATCTATTTTAAATGCAACTTCAATGAGGGGCACATAAACAGTAAATAAGAAAGCTGAATAAAATCATGCCCGTTAAACACACAATGTCTGTACCATCAGTCAGGCATCTGGTACACAGCAGGGAGTGGAGCCATAAAAGGCAAGGTCATGGTAGGCAATTGAGGGCTTTTCTTATATATAAATTGTTTTATCAAAAATGTAAAATCAAACATGAACAACAAATTGACAATTGGCAGAGTGGTTTATTTTTGAAAACTGTACTCAAATCTATTGTGATTTTGTAAAGAAATGCTGTCAGAATTATCCAAATCAGCATGATCTCATGTTTAAATCTAAAACTGCATGGTTGAAAGCTAAGGGCTATTCCATTAAAACATACCCGGGACCCCAGGACGGCAATTTAATAAAAATCCTTGCCGGTTGGTTTAAAACAAATTTCGCATCTATGCATGGGTGTAATTTTCAAGATTGTGATATTTTCACACATCGCCGTAAAAATGGCCACGAACGCCGCCCGGACAATCTCGGGACAATCAGACTTTTCAAACAATAATCCAACCAAAAGTTGTGTTTTATTGTGTTTAACGTATTAGTAATCTAAAAATTCACTCCCTTGATTAAGTTCATCAATTTGAAAGAGCGCATTTCATTGGTTGACTGCATGATTTAAACCAATTGCATTGCAGCTTTCATATTGCCATTGAGTGGTCATGCAAATTTGTCACGTTAGACAGAAGAAGAAAGATCACTCGAATATTAACAGTTTGAACGGTGATTTCCTTTTCATATTCTTATTTTTTGATGGATTGCTGTATAATCTTTTTCTATTTTAGCAAGTCTGTATAATACAAAACGCCAATCTCCCTGCAGTGGTTACTTCCCCTTTCTGTTACAGTAATCACTGCCACCTTGTATACCGTATTTTACCTTGTATAGTATGCAGTTTTTTTACCACTTTTACGGTTTCCGAAAGTGGGGTGCGTACAATATAAGGAAACAATAAAAAGAACTTTTTTTTTTCTTGCAGAAAATCGATGTCTGGCCCTGGGAAGAAAAACCTTGACGCCGAACAGACATCGAGACAGAAAATTGTGAATACCGATAATACACAATTTTTTCGTAATTTACTCGCTTCATATAAGTAATTAATTGACTTAATTCGAATTATAAATGAATAAAGTGTATTATGATGCTTGTTTTTGTATAAATGTTTGCATGTTTGTTGTGAAACTTCAATAAATTGTGTGAAAAATCGTCCCTCCATTTTGTTGTTTATATCGCGTGACGTAATATCACGTGACTTCCAGCTGTTTAGACTTTAGACTGGTACATGGAGTATTGTTACAGTTCTATTCTTTTCTAATATTTATAGGATTTTATTTAATATTTTATAAAAAATTAATGAAGTTTTTGCTTTATTTTGAAAGACATATATTTTAGACGGCGTAGAAAGGCAGAATCACCCTACTTTGAAATGGCTATTATTCAATAATGCTTGTGAAAACATGCTTAACGGTACACATTTGATGATTGATAATTGGGTCGAACAAAATCGCACATCGGCTGCAGTACAGACACATTTTAAACACAGGGTAGAGTGGGTTATTCCATTTCTATAATCCTTTGAAGTTGCCATGAGTAGCGACTATTTCTGAGGATGCACTTTGACATGCCGTGTGACCTTTACCAGATTTAGCCACGGGGTACAGGTAACTGATCACGCGTTATACTTGTGCTACACTTATGATAAGCACTGGTTCCCGTGCATACACAATGTTAGTATAATCGGCGTAATGGATTACGGTAACCAACGACTTTGCTGTGTTTTAGTAGATGTAATTATCGGATTACGGACAATTATCTGCGGCATTATAATTGGCTCTTTGATGAGATGATACAAGATAGGTACTCCCCTGAAGATTGGCAATTAATGATTGAAGTAATTATATTTACTTTTGTACGCTAATTTTCTCGATCGTGATATTTTTTTTATTTTTTTTTTAACCTTTTATTTTCGTTGAATGGTTCATCTAGGAAAACTAATATTTTGATGCGTATTATACATGGAAACAACTTTTTTACCCCAGTTTTGACCTCTAAGTAGGGGGTGCGTATTATACACGGGTGCGTATTATACAAGGTAGCTAAAATCCAGCTAAGTTTAATTTTTTGGTTAAATATTTTTTAGGCCAATATTTCAACTTGCTTTGTTCATAATATAGGAAAATAGTGTGAAAAACGGTATCTGGGTACAAAAATAATTTATTTATATAAATAAAAATCAATTTTAGCAAACATGCACACTGGTTACTAAGTTACAGTACTTCTAAACAAACAAACATGTATTCCGTTGAGAACATTACAGAAGCTGTGCCTAAATTTAATAAAGAGATTACACCCAAGCCAAAACCAGGTTGAATGTTTTCATCTTCTCAAAGGTGATGATTGATGTTATTGTCAATTGCCTGTTGGTTACGGCAAGAGTTTGCTGTACCAAGTATTACCTAGTGTATCGCCATTTTTTGTAATCACATGGCCACGTGATTTGTGTGGTGGCAGGGATTACGGAATACACTATCCCTGCGCGGAGGTTGACAAAACGCTTAACCATGAATGCTTATTCACAAATGCAAGCTGCTAAATAACACCCGGAAGGCGCACCTGTTTTGAATGGTTTAATTTGCGGGACCCAGTATGGTTTTTGACGTGATTCGCGGCGCGATCATAAAACTGTAAAAGAAATAATATTGTTTTTGTTATATGATGCAATGGATAAATAAAAGGAAAATAAAGGAAAATAGAACCTTATCAGTTTTCTTTTAACTTATTTAAGTGGGGCCGAAATTCAGCGTCTTCCCCTTCCTTATTTCCCAATCCTGGGTAAAAGCTTTCTCAATGTAAAAAAAAACAAACAACCTTTTTTTTAGAAAGTTACTTTCCACTGTTTGTTTGTATGTTGTATGTTAAAATCATTGCTAAATTTAATACCTGATTGATATTATACCTAAAGCAACAAACATTTTAATTAAACGTTTTCTCTTTAAAAACATTCCCTTAAGAAAATCATGCTCTTTTTTCCCCAATTTTGACAATCTCGTACTTCTTTTTCCCAAAATGAGTCGGCCTAGGACTTTTCCCAATATGATGACTGGGGCTAGAACCACTTACGTTCTTCAAGCAGTGACAATGAAAGACAATTATAAAGTAGAAAACAGCAGTGACAATGAAATCAGTGACAATGAAAGACAATGCTAATACGTGTTTTTATCGGAACCGAGGCAGGGAATTCCAACCCGAGGTATACGTGTTTTTATCGGAACCGAGGCAGAGAGCCTCGGTTCCGATAAAAACACGTATACCTCGGGTTGGAATTCCCTATCTGAACCGAATACACATGATAGATTCTTTTTCTTGCATATCAGAGAAATGTTGTGCGTTGACGCCGCCAGCTATTGACGTTTTGCATGTTTTCCTGCATACCGGATGTGGCGCGCGTGAATTTTATCTCGAACATAGGGTGAGATGGAAATATCTAGCCCCGGTAAAATGGCGGATATCCTTGTCCGGTATGCAAGAATAAATGAATCTAACCATAATTGTTTGTTTTTAAAATGATTCCAATATTTTTTTTCTACAAAACTGCATTTGGACTGATATAGATTTAAATGTTTTTAAATTAATGTGAGCAATTAGAGAGGGCATACATTTGCTTTAATTGCAGCTGCAAACAGAATTACTGCACTTGTTAAGCACATTTTGTAAGTACAAAAGGGGCCATCATTTTGTTCAAATAATGTTTGTCTAATGACGCCGAATACATGTGTGAAGTTGCAATCCATTATGTAAAGTAGTTTCGGAGATACAAGCTTACATACAAACTTAAACCAAATATTCTAAGTATAAAATGGCCCATAATTTTGTTCAAATAAAAGCATACGTTATAATATCTGGCTGTATGACATTGTCTAATGATGTCGAATACATTTGTGAAGTTCCAATCCATAATGTAAAACAGTTTCGGAAATACAAGCTAACATACAAACTTTAACCAACAAACTTACATACAAACTTTAACCAACAAACTTACATACAAACTTTCACCAAATTGTCTAAGTATTAAAGGGCTCATAATTGTGTTAAAATAAAATCATGAGTTATAGATCATGGCTGTATGATGTTGTCTTAATGATGCTGAATACATGTGTGAAGTTTCAATCCATTATGTAAAGTGTTTTTGGAGATACAAGCTTACATACAAAATGTAACCCAGATGCAGACGACGATCAAGTGATGACAACAGCTTGTTTTTTTCCTTCAAAAAAAGTTGAGCTAAAAATGACTTTTGAACTGAAACCAGTACCTTGACTTTATATATTGGTATGGTGATCTGGCGAATGTGTCATAACGTGTCCAACGTTTTATAAAGAAGTGAAAAGATTGCAGGGAATGTTTAGTTTTCATGACCAAAAAATTATTTCTGAGAAAGAAGGTCACACTTCGGCAAAAGTTGGCACACAAATTCAGGTCCATGATGAAGTTTGGCTCATATCTCTTTGATGACATATGAGGTACAGGATAAGCTGGTACATCATGTCTCTCTGATGACATATGAGGTACAGGATAAGCTGGTACATCATGTCTCTCTGATGACATATGAGGTACAGGATAAGCTGGTACATCATGTCTCTCCGATGACATATGAGGTACAGGATAAGCTGGTACATCATGTCTCTCTGATGACATATGAGGTACAGGATAAGCTGGTACATCATGTCTCTCTGATGACATATGAGGTACAGGATAAGCTGGTACATCATATCTCTCTGATGACATATGAGGTACAGGATAAGCTGGTACATCATTTCAGAACTAGGAGAGGAAAACACTGATGAAGTCGGATTCCTACCCACACAAAAATAGCAACATATTTAATATGCAAGGTATGAACACGTTTCATGTGAAAGGTAAAAAAATAAATTTTAATTTAAACAGAATCTTTACCTGTCTGATTTGTATGTGAAAATTTGCATGAGACAAGTATGATTTTAATTTCCATTATTAAATATACATTGTTTGCATAAAGTCAAACTTACCTCCGCTTTGCTGTGATTGAACCTGTTCTTTACAAACTCTGCGGGAAAACCTGCATGAATATCCCCGCCATCCTGCTCCGTCTCCCCTTCACTGTCAGTCACATACTGGTCATCATCATCGTCATCTACTACATCATCGTCATCCAGTATAGGATCACCGTACGGCAGGTCATTGTTAAACTTCACATTTGAATGCTGATTTATGTTCTTTAGGATATCCTCATCTTCGTAAGCATCTAAAAATAGTAAATATAGTCACTCCACATCATATATATGCTTGTTTTATCATCATCATTATGGACATCATAATCATCTCCATCATGCTACATCTCATATCTGACCTTGCTATATCATCATCATTACGTTACATCTCATATCTGACCTTGCTATATCATCATCATTACGTTACATCTCATATCTGACCTTGCTGTATCATCATCATTACGTTACATCTCATATCTGACCTTGCTATATCATCACCATTACTTTACATCTCATATCTGACCTTGCTATATCATCATCATTACGTTACATCTCATATCTGACCTTGCTGTATCATCATCATTACATTACATCTCATATCTGACCTTGCTATATCATCATCATTACGTTACATCTCATATCTGACCTTGCTATATCATCATCATTACGTTACATCTCATATCTGACCTTGCTATATCATCATCATTACGTTACATCTCATATCTGACCTTGCTGTATCATCATCATTACGTTACATCTCATATCTGACCTTGCTATATCATCATCATTACGTTACATCTCATATCTGACCTTGCTGTATCATCATCATTACGTTACATCTCATATCTGACCTTGCTATATCATCACCATTACGTTACATCTCATATCTGACCTTGCTATATCATCACCATTACGTTACATCTCATATCTGACCTTGTTATATCATCACCATTACGTTACATCTCATACCTGACCTTGTTACCATCATGTTACATCTCAAATCTGACCTTGTCATATCATCACCATCGCTTACATCTCATATCTGACCTTGTTATATTATCCCCATTATGTTACATCTCATATCGTTATATCATCACCATTACGTTACATCTCATATCTGACCTTGTTATATCATCACCATCACATTATCTCATATATGACCTTGTTACATCATCACCATCATGTTACATCTCATATCTGACCTTGCTATATCATCACCATTACGTTACATCTCATATCTGACCTTGTTATATCATCACCATTCATTACATCTCATAGCTGACCTTGTTATATCATCACCATCACATTATCTCATATATGACCTTGTTACATCATCACCATCATGTTACATCTCATATCTGACCTTGCTATATCATCAACATTACGTTACATCTCATATCTGACCGGGTTACATCATCAACATTACGTTACATCTCATATCTGACCTTGTTACCATCACGTTAAATCTCATATCTGACCTTGTTACACCATCAGCATCATTCATTAATATTTCCCAATAAAAGATAACATTAACAGTAATTTATATCTGTGTCCCATATTTGTTCCTACGATTTCTCCCTCTGTATAATCACCTGAGTCCTCCTCATCATCAGCCTCATATATTGATGTAGAACTTCTGGGTTCATCTATCTTGGAAACAAGTTCTGCCAGGTCAGTAAAGTATGCCAATCTAGGTATACGTTGCTGAAATATACAATTTAGATTTCCTTGTAGGTTTCACACACTGTTAAGCAGATTTGTTGTGTATGTCTTATGTCTTCTGGAAGTAAATACTGTTTGCTTAGCAAGCTCTGCTTTTCTCTAGTAATTTTGATTCAAAGCCAAACAGTTAAAGTGCTTGCCCTTTAGAGCTACAGACCTCTGCGTAGATTTGCTCCCTAGTGGAGGCATGATGGATGGGAAACATCATCCTTTATCTTCATGCCCTCTGAAATAGCCGTCTCTGTTGCTGGTTTTTGTTTTAATTACAAATTATGGACAACAGTCTCGTATTTAAGTTCAACATTCATGCCCTGAGAAGATTGCCAACATTAGTTATATGGACAGTCAACATGAGGTGCTGCTATGCTGGTACCAAGGTTAAAACATGTTTACCAAGCAACTCACAAGATTTGGTAAGAGTCAAATTCATCTATGGAAAGGCAAAAAAACACAATTATTTTCTTAATATAATGTTTTCTTCAGCAACACAAATGTACCAATTTAAGCATTTGAAAAATTGATTTGTCTGTTTGCATGGCATTTTACATAATTTTTAGCATGTTAGGCCGTATATGACAGTCGATATTTTCGGAGACAATACTATTTTTCCTGGGTAGAACCAGTACTGTATATCTCTCACCATCCGTAAGAATCGTTGAAACATGATAATTAGATTATAATCATTTATCATAAGTGATCATAAGGTTACACTGAGCTTACTGTTTCTACGTCCTTGGGAGTCATAGTCTGTGACTTTTCCTCCAGTCTCTTCTCAGAGAAGAGTTTGTTGATGAGACCTCCTTTTTCCCAGCCTGAAAACATCGTCTTACCATGGTTGTACCCCACATCCTTGACAAATAAATAATGTTCAAGCAAAATATACTTCAAACTTAAAAAGGCTAGTGTTCTATTCAAAAATATTAACCGGAACCAACATCATAAATAGATACATTTTGTCTAGTGTTGATCATAATATTGTTTTTCTTTATTTAGGGAAATAATTGGATGCCTTCCTGTTTTAATCTGACAAATGTGTTTTCACTGGTTCTTTAAATTAAAGACCATACCATGGTCAATGAAGTCATCACTGCCATTAAAAGGGATTTGCATAAGTGGTACACTGACTAACAGTTGAATACATACCAGTATTTCATCAAACATTCCAAACTGTAGAGTGCCATACTTGTCAATGGGTGGTCGTATGTATTCACAGTAGTCGCTGTTCTTCACAATCTCTAGTTGCCTCATACAGCTGACATACGCCAGGCGAGACTGGATCTCCTGCATGTCTGGTACCTTAAAAATATAACAAACAGGTCAATATCAGCACCTCCTGCAGCTGACATACGCCAGGCCAGATGGATCTCCTGCATGTCTTTTACCTAAAAAGTGTCTGGTACCTTACAAATATAACAAACAGGTCAATATCAGCACCTCATACAGACGACTTACACCAGGCGAGACCGGATCTCATGCATGTCTGGTATCTAAAACATATAACTACAACTATCACGTGTTATCACAAGGTGATAAATACCTCCGCACACAATTTTTTAGTAAGATAAAGGGCAATAACTCTTAATATGTAAAAGTAGTTCACTCCTCAAAATGCATATGCTGAATAAAGCAATGTTTACTATGTGCAAGAGCAATAACTCTGCATGGAATTGACTGAGCCGCACCAAAATTGTGTCACGCGCATCTACACTTCATGTCATATGATCACGTACACAAAGTTTCAATTCAATATCTTAATAACAGCTTTTTTTAATATGCTGAAGAGCAATAACTCATGGCATTGAATGAGCCAAAGTAAGATTGTGTCATGCACATATACACTTCATTTTGATCATGTATACAAAGTTTCAATTTAATATCTTGAAAACTGTAGAAGTAGTTTGCTCCACAAGATTGCATATGACGAATATAGCAATTGAATTTTGACTACCCGGTAAGTTCAAGAGCAATAACTCTGCAAGGAATTGACTGAGCCGAACCAAAATTGTGTCACACACTTCATTTTAATCATGTACACAAAGTTTCAATTCAATATCTTGAAAACTGTATAAGGTTCGCCCAACAATATTGCATATGCTGAATATAGCAATTTTGACTAAGTGCAAGGGTAATAACTCTGCATGAAATTGAGCTAGCCACACCAAAATTGTGTCACATATATCTACACTTCATGTTGATCATATGTACAAAGTTTCATTTCAATATCTTGAAAACTGTAGAAGTAGTTCGCTCCACAAGATTGCATATGCTGAATATAGTAATTTTGACAAAGTGCAAGCGCAATATAAACTCTGCATGGAATTGAGTAAGCCACACCAAAACTGTGTCACGCAAATCTACACTTCATGTTGATCAAGTATACAAAGTTTCAATTCAATAACTTGAAAACTGGAAAAGAAGTTCGCTCCACAAGATTGCATATGCTGAATATAGCAATTTTGACTAAGTGCAAGAGCAATAATTCTGCATGGAATTGAGCGAGCCACACCAACATTGGGTCAAGCACATCTACACTTCATGTTGATCATGTACACAAAGTTTCAATTCAATAACTTGAAAACTGGAAAAGAAGTTCGCTCCACAAGATTGCATATGCTGAATATAGCAATTTTGACTAAGTGCAAGAGCAATAACTCGGCAATGAATTGAGCGAGCCACACCAAAATTGGGTCATGCACATCTACACTTCATGTTGATCATGTATACAAAGTTTCAATTCCATATCTTAAAAACGGTAGAAGTAGTTCGCTCCACAAGATTCAACAGACCGACAGACCAACGCCCGCCGCATTGACTCCTATATACCCCCTCTCAAACTTTGTTTGCTGGGGTATAACAAACAGGTTAATATCAGCACCTCATACAGCTGATATATGACAGGCGAGACTGGATCTCCTGCAAGTCTGGTACCTTACAAATATAAC